>JAHKKF010537851.1:0-10955 GCA_019740295.1 Labeo calbasu
TGATTCAAACACAAATGGTAGTTGAAATGCAAGTAGCTGTGTAAAATGCAGATTCATTTTATTTGTGTCTGCAGTCTGAAAGCCGCCAGTCTAAAAGCTGCCATATCCTCGATGTCCTCAATCTCTGCTGCCACTCTGAAGGGATATGAGTCTGCTCTAATAACCTGATTTGTAATTACGTCTACCATGGTACTTTTTGACTGTACTGACCTCTCATTTGATTCACAATTAAACTAACCAATTTTTTTTGGAAACTATTATATAGGTTTTTTTTTTTTTCCAGGATTCTTTGATGAATAGAAAATTCAAAAGAACAGCATTTATTTCAAATTGAAACTTAAATGTCTGTACTCTTTTAATGCTGCTTGTTTAATAGTACAGAAATTAAGTGTAGCTTTTGTGACCAAACTTAGCTTCATATTGGTTAATAACTCAGGATCTGCTCTTCACTTGTTACCTTTGTAAACATTCCCAAGGAATTCTGGGAAATCATCATATCTGATGACCAATCACCCATAGAGGCCAGCAAGGCAAGGCTAGAGAAGAGATAAATCACCTGATAGCTGTAAGGGTGGTGTTTTTGTGTTTTCCTCTCTGTTGTTGAAGGTGAGTTGAAGTCACCGAAGGCTCTTTTGATGCTTTAGGAGGTTTTGGAGTATAAATTTTATGATCAGACGTAATCAGCTCCACTTCACTGATTTACCAATGTCTTTTGTTGCTAGCACTCAGGATATTAGCTAATATTTCTCCTTGTTGAACAGCCATTGACCCTTAGCAAGGTCAGTGCAGAATCACCATTTGTGTGCAAATGAAATGCATTGGCCTACTGTTGTTCAAAGGTTTGCCAATGGCTTAGATTCTGGATCAGAACCAAAATAAGGGAAAGGTAGTAAATTGCTGCGTCAGTATGTTGCACTTATCTCATGATCAAAGGTATAGGACCGTGAAAACTCAGTGTCAGTGAAGACTTTTTTCCATCAGCCCTTCAACACAGAAACAGTCAAATGCTTCCATGACAACCGAGCAACTCAGAATAAAAAAATATGCTTTCACTTCTTTTGTTTGGTGTACAAAAGAAAGATTTTCTTTCATCTTAGTCTTTTCAGACATCTGAAGTGATCATTTAAATAAAAATGAAAATTCTTTCATCATTTATTCACCTTCATGTTGTTCCAAACTCGTAAGACTTTCTTTTTTTGTGGAACACAGACCCTTTTCTCATTCAAAAGAATGAAAAAACACAATAAATGTTTCATGAAAGCGATTCATATGATTGTGTGCTACATTTGAAGACATTTGACAATTTTTGTGTGAGGAACAGACCCAAAATTAAATATTATTTGATGAAAATTGTTCCTTTCACTGTAACGAATCACTGAGTTAAACTTAAGAACTGATTCAGTATGATTTGTAAATGAATCATTTGAAACACTGTGAAGTGACTTAACTGATTCATTTAAAAGATCTGACTCAATTCATTCTCGTCGCTACTTCTTCTCATGAACATTCCAAGAACTAGTGCAGATCTCAAGGATTTTTCTCACACTAAGCTGTCATGTGACTTCAAAACACGAAATAGAGTGCGAGAGTTGGATTTTTTAACACTTTTTGTCCTTTTGGAGCTTGACAGTCCCACTCCTCATTTGCTTTCATTATATTGACAACAGTGGCCAGGATGTTCTTTAGAAATTTGACAGAAGAAAAGCATACAGGTTTGGAACAACATGAGCAGTATTTTAGTATTATTCATACACTATTCATTTTTTAATCATATTTACCAGAGAGGATCCTATTGGAATTGCTCAGTTTCTCCTTCTTCTTCTCCAAAATGAATCGCATTTTTGAGGGCCTAAACATGCTCGAAAAGTCAGGAAACTTTGCACACATGCCCAAAGTGGTTACATCTGATATGGGCTTCAGAGGTGGGTGTGGCAAAATGGCTCAATAGCGCCACCTATAAAATTTTAACTAAGTGCCGCTCGAGCTATGTTTCACATACATGTATGAAATTTGGTAAACACATGTGACACATCAATACCTTCAAAAAAGTCTCTCGGTATGAAGTCCGAAACCCAATGGAAAGTCTATTATTTAGAATTTTCTCAGCAAGTTTTGTGTCGTTTTTGCCATTTTCAGGTGTATTTAAACAAACTCCTCCTAGAGATTTTAACAGATCAACACCAAATTTGGTGAGTGTAATCTAAAGCCCTTTGTGATGATAAATGGCAAAAATCCTGAGTTTTTGTTGAAGAACATGTCCGTGGCGGCCTGACAAACTTCAATGTTTTGCAACAGGAAGTTGTTATAATTAAGGAATACAATGTCTGATCTGCCCCAAAATTCACATGTTTGATAGGAGTCCTGTTCTGAACACACGCCCCTGACCATGTTCAATTATAGTCATAGCGCCAACTGCTGGTAGTGGCAACAGGAAGTGGCATGTTTTATGCTTTAACATACTCCTCATAGAGATTTAATGACAACAACATTATATTTGGCCAGTCCACTTTAAAGGCCTTTGCAATGTTAAAGGACAAGTCCACTTCCAAAACAACAGTTTACAGATAATTTACTTACCCCCTTGTCATCCAAGATGTTCATGTCTTTCTTCAGTTGTAAAGAAATTATGGTTTTTGAGGAAAGCGTTTCAGGATTTTTCTTCATATAACGGACTTCAATTGTGCCCCCGATTTTGAACTTCCAAAATGTAGTTTAAATGCAGCTTCAACGGGCTCTAAATGATCCCAGCCGAGGAAGAAGGGTCTTATCTAGCAAAACGATCAGTCATTGTTTTTGAAAAATAAAAAATTGTATACTATTTAAGCACAAAAGCTTGTGTAGCACAGGCTTTCGGGTGCGCGTCCACGGGTCGTTCTTAAATGATTCATTCATTTTGAACGAATCTTTAATGTGACTCGCGAAGAACGAGTCGTCTCGGGGAGTGATTCGTTTAGTCACACATGCACAGCATCCTATTAGGTTCTGTAGTGGAATTAGTTCACCTGTTTTGAGTCTTCGGGTTTTTCGAGTCGTTCGTTCACCTTATGGGGTTGTCACGTGATAATTTTGCTAAAATTAACGAAATGACTCGAAAAAAGATTTGTTCATTTTGCTGAACGAGATTCAAAGGTCAGAATCGGTCAAATGATCCGAACTTCCCATCACTACCATGAATCACGTCTAAGTTCATCGTCTCGGTTGGGAGGCCAATATTCTGTTATAATCATAGCGCCACCTGCTGGCAACAAGAAATGACTTGTTTTACACTAACTTAAACATGCATGTCCAATCTGCACCAAACTTCCCATGTTTAGTAAGAATCCTGGCCTGAAGACATCTAAAGGCCAATATTAGGTTATAACCATAGTGCCACCTGTTGGCGACAGGATATGTCATGTTTTACACTAACTTAAACATGTTCAATCTGCAACACACTTCATGTGTTTGATAAAAGTCCTGGTTTGAAGACATCTACATGCCAATATTCAGTTATAGTCATTGCGCCACCAGCTGGCGGTAGGAAATTTGGCACATATAATTGACTTATTTCTCCTATATTTACTTTAAATGCATATTGCTCACCGTTTGCTGTTTTCCTAATGCCACCGGGTAGCAGTGAGCCCGGGTTCAAGGGGCCTTGCTGCTTGCAATATTTATAGTATTTCTTTCAGTCTTATTTAAATTAACAAAAATGTTTTTAATAGTTTTAGTGTTAGCTAAGGATAGTAACACTGCTTGAGGGTAAGTACGTAGTGGCAAATTGTCATTTAGAGTGAGCTATCCCTTTAACTTCAGTTACAAATCCCACTTTGTTGTATTTGGAGAGCAAGCGAGTGAGATGGGGTTAGTTATGTAGTGTTTTTAGGTATACAGTACAGTGAGGCATTTATGCCACTGTGTGAGCCTCTCTGATTTAACAAAAGCCTCTTGACAAAAACGAGGCCATCTGTTCTTTTGGCTGTCTAAACAGTTTTCAGTGGCTTTGTCTGGCTGTTTCGCTGTGTGAAATTCCCATGTGATTGAACAGTGGAAACATCAAGGACTTACGATATATCTGAATGTTATGACGTCTTTTCATTCAGTATCACAATCTCCACTGTCCGTGTCCTTCAAACATGCCATCAATGGTCAACATAACACTACAGTAACTGTTTTTATGTTTAGTCTGTAGAAGTATGCTATTCACTGATGATTTTGTAGGCCAGTTATCGAACATTTACGTCATTACGTGTCAATGCCTGAAAGTTTCATTTATTAGTTTGTTAATATGACTTTTAGAGGGTTAGTTCACACAGAAATGAAAATTCAGTCATTAATTACTCACCCTCATGTCGTTCCAAACTCAAGACTCATCTTTGGAGCACATATTAAGATATTTTTGATGAAATCCAAGAGCTTTCTGACCCTACATAGACAGCAATGCAACTACCACGTTTAAGGCCCAGAAAGGTAGTATGAGGATGTGTAATGACAGAATTTTCATTTTTGGGTGAACTAACCCTTTAAATACTGTTTAAGCTAGCTGTTGTCCTAATATTGTGTGTTATTGTGTTTACTCTCCAGGGGGAGCTTAGCTGCCGTTCAGCCAGCCCAACCAAAACCTTCTTCAGCCGGGGTCCGTTCAGTCGACCCTCTAGCCCCATGTCCGCGCCGGCCCGATTTAAAAACAGCCCTGGATCTCCCAAACCCATCTTCCCATACCCCTCCAACCACGACTCCTCACCCAAGTGTTCACGTCGCCGCAGCTTCACAGGAATGTTTCGCTCTTCCTCCAAAGACTCCACAAATCCTACCACATCTCCTGTCAGCATCAAGCTTTTCTCTCGGGCCAGGAAAGGTAAGATACGTATCGCCCTTCTCCTAAACAGCTGTTGGAATGCTTGTAATCTAAAAAAGCAGGAAAAACTTGCATTTAGAGGGATCATCATGACAAATCACATTTCGTTTCCTCTTTGGAAATATGCTTTTGATGTAATATGCATCAGAATTTGACTTCTTTTTAAAGAAATTAATACTTTATTTAGCAAGGATGCATTCAATTGATCAAAAGTTGCAGTAAAGATTTTTACATTGTTACAAAGGCTTTCTATTTCAAATGCAGTTTTTTAAAAGAATGTCATTAATGATATATTAGAATATTAAGTAGCACAACTGTTTTTAACATTAATAATAATCAGAAATGTTTTTGAAAACCAAATCAGCATATTAGAATGATTTATGAAGGATCGTGTGACACTTAAGACTAGAGTAATGATGCTGAAAATTCAGCTTTGCATCACAGGAATAAATTACATTTTAAAATATGCCAAAGTAGAAAATGGCTATTTTAAATTGTAATAATATTTCAAAATATTACTGTTTTTACTGTATTTTTGATCAAATAATTGCAGCCTTGGTGAGCATATGAGATTTCCTTCAAAAACATTAAACAAGCTCTGCCCCCAAACTTTTAAGTATACATGTAAATGTATTTTATTTTATTTTTTATTTTTAATAAGTGTTTTAATGCAAGAGCAAGTTGACTGGGAAAACTTTTTAATTATTAAAAATATGCAGGAGATGAGCCCTTTGAAAGTCAATAATTAATATTAATATATATATATATTTAATCTAAAATAAGTTTTATGTGCACTGCTCTACACTCTAAACTAAAAACTAAAATTTTAAGTTAAATCAGCTTAAAAGTACAAGTCATTTTAAATCATTTTATTGTACTGAGTTAAAATGACTTGCAGTTTTAAGTTGATTTAACTTAATATTTTAAGGCAGCTGCTGAACTTAAGTTTTTAAGTTGAAACTGGTGAAAACTTTTTACAGTGTACAGTAAGTTATGATTAGTACTGGGTTGGCGGTCATCTTTGAATGTTGTCTTGATTGTTGTGATCGTTTCTATAACTTAACTCACATTTAACCCCTTTTTTGATTGTGAATGTAACATTCAGCCAGGCTAAAAGATTGTTTAATGTTATATATCATACCAGCATCCAGATGCAAACATCCATAATCTCTAAAATATGTAATAAATAATCAGCGAGCTTCAGAATATGTATTGGCATTGTTGAGATGAGATGAGATGCTATGAATGCCATTATCACATCAGTGTGGAGTGAGTCAGCGTTTAGCGAAACCTTTCACAGGTTGTCTGGGTCCAGCTCAGCCTGGGGTGTGTAATGATTCGGATAATTGCGCTGTGTGCTGATTTAATGGAGGCGTGGGTGTTTCTTAATGCATAAGACCCGGATAATGAATTCAGCTGTCACATATGTTATCCACGTGAGTTTGATTTAATGGTCAGAACCAAGAGGAGAGAGAGTGGTCTTTAAAGGCTGCTTTTTAGTGGCTGATACTACTTGACGTTTACTTGGTTTATATTTTTATATTATTATATTAATTAAATTAGTGACATGTATATATATTTATTTATTTTTTTAACATTTATAATTAATATAATGTAACTATTTTAAGTTACCTAAGAATTATATTTTACTTTTCTTTTCCTTTTTTTGGTAGTGTAGTGTTTTGGGGTCTTGTATTGTGATATAAACTTTTATGATTTAAGGTTACTGACTGATATAAGTTTGTAGTCATATTTCTAGAGTAACGTATGTGTTATTATCCTTGGTGACTAATGACTTTGCATTTTCTCAGCTCCTGACAATGTTTACTTTCTTGGTTGTGGTTGAAATGGCCTTGAGAGATGAAGATGTTGAAGTGCAGTTAAGATAATTAAGAAAGAATGCGGTTATTTTACTGCAACTGTTCTTTATACTATCTATGTTAGGGGACTTTTCAAAAGCCTGTTATTTAAAAGCAAAACAAAAACATTGTTGAGACATAGTATTTCGCTGTTGTCTCTGGGTAATCTGGTTAACAAGGAAAATATAAATCAGCTGAAATCCTTGTTCCCACACACTGAAAGTGCAATCAATAATTATAAAATTAAAGCCTGTCTTGGAAGAAGTATGAGAACGGAGTGACCTATAATTAGATGATTAAGAGTGATTTAAGTGTTTGCTTGAGTTTGGATGTGTAGGTGGAATTGCTTTCTCTGTTGTGCTATGGTATAGTGTTGAAGTAGGTTGAAGGTCATAGGTGTATTCATTAAAAAAAAAAAAAAATATATATATATATATAATTAAAGACTAATCAAAAAGTTGCATTTATATATTTTGTTATATTTTAAATCATTTTAAAATAAAACCTATTCACAAAATTATTTAATTATTTCTATATTTAATAGTAAAAATATACACTTTTATAAAATTATTATGTATATATTTATTAATACATGTACATTTATTCTCAAATAAATTTATGAATGTGTGTGGATATATATAAATAATAAAATACATATAAAAATAAATACATATTTATAAAATATTTAAATTATTGATATATTTAAAAGTATTATATATATTATTAAAGTATAATCAAAATTTTAAATCTATTTTAATTCTATATTAAATCTTTTAAAATACCTATTCACAAAGTTATTTAATTATTTCTATATTTAAAAGTAAAAATATTAAAATTTATAAAATAATTATTTATGTATATATTTATAAATAAATGTAATCATACATATTCATAAAATTTTGTTATTTATATATTTAAAATTATACATATAAATATTATTTATATTTATAAATATTAATATAAATAATATTTATAAGTTGTATAAAATAAATATTAATGTGTTAATGTATATATTTATAAGTTCATGAATAAATGTACATTTATGTTTTATTTTAAATAATTATTTAATTGGAAAATATATATACAGACATATTCATAAAATATTCATATAACAATTATAAATATAAATTGTATAAAAATAAATATTAATGTATATATTTATAAATATTTATAATGAATATATTTACATAATGAAAATATATGGACAGACATATTATTCAAAATTATTATAAAATTATTCATATTATATATATATATATATATATATATATATAATTTTAAATAAAAAGAAAATGGTATTACTGTATATATTTTGTTCGATTTTAAATAATTTTTNAATATATTTACATAATGAAAATATATGGACAGACATATTATTCAAAATTATTATAAAATTATTCATATTATATATATATATATATATATATATATATATATATATAATTTTAAATAAAAAGAAAATGGTATTACTGTATATATTTTGTTCGATTTTAAATAATTTTTAAATAATAATACACACACATTCATCATTTATTTCATGTATAATTATAATTTATACATAAAATGTATACATTAATATTAATTAAAATTGTATTAATACTTTATTAAATAAATGTACATTTTATGTAATTTATGAATATATGCACACACAATCATTTATTTAATTTACAAATATATACATTAATATTTCTTTTTATATCACAGTATTTCTATCTATCTATCTATAAAAAAATTTCTTCAGAATCAGAATAATTTATGTATTTACATTTTTTATATATATATTTTTTTCTTCAGAAGTACCGTTTTGTACAGCTGACAGTATTAAGTGATTTCTAACTGAAAAAAGTTCTGATCTGAGTGCAGTGAAAATAAAAATGTAGTGTCGGTGTATATTTTGCGGTGTGGGCGAGTATGCATGTGTGTTTTGACCCACAGCTTCAATACACACAGTTGGGAATATTCTTCTTCATACACATACACACTTACATAACAGCACTACTATGCCTCTCCGACAATCCATTAGTTGCTCTGGCTGCCAGACTTTCCTGTCAGCCAAGCACAACAGTATTGATTTATTATTCAATACAGAGTTGGAGCATCGCCGGATGCCTCTGTCTGATTGTAAGGCAGAGCTGGAAAGATTAAAACACATCGAGGGAGAGTATTAAACATTAGAGGCACTCGAGAGAAAAGGAAGATGTGTTTCTCAGCTACGTTTTTATTACTTGATTATATTGATCTGTATTATGAGCTTCTTATCTGTTGAGTGCATCTGGTGCCTTTGCACACAAATACAATACTCACTTCTCTACAAGTGCATGTAGGTATGAGTCATGGATCCGTTTCTGCACTGATAAAATCCTGGCTATTCACCTGTCTGAGGGCCGGGGGTTTTGTAGACAAGGTTATTTTGTGATGTTATCTGGGTTGGATGTGTTTGCAGCACTGACACAGAGCCTGATGAACACTGATGGACAGCAGATCCTGTTCAAGCAGTGTTTGTCATTCAGACACTTGCTGGAGAAATTCAAAATCCTATTATATCCGGGAATTGGTCTGCACCCAGACAGTGACATCAGAATGCAGAAAGCCCATAATTCAATCATGCCTGCTTTCATACAAATTACATTAACTGAAATTAATCCTTGGCTCTAAGACATCCTTCAAGCTCCTCAGCACATGGGGATGAGGACGCCCGTATGTCTCTAATATGATAGCAATTCAGCTTTTACATCAGGAAAACAGTGATGAGGAAAGACTGATGCTGTGTCATCCTTCTATGTGCCACAACCTGAGTCTATGGTTGTATCGCCACCTACTGAATGAACTTTAAATGTTACATTTTTAATGTATTGATATCAAGATTACAATTCAAATGTAATTAGAAAAAAACTATGATATTTACATGTTATATATTTGGCTGTCTGGATATTATATTATATTATATTATATTATATTATATTATATTATATTATATTATATTATATTATATTACATTATATTATATTATATTATATTTATTATATATCTGGATATTATATTATATTATTCAAAACTTTGAATTTGATAAAATAGTTCATTTATGCTCACCAAGGCTGCATTTATGCGACAATAATATTACTCATACAATTACAAAATATTGTTTATATTACAATAACATTAAATATTATTGCAATTTCAGCATTTTATTAAATATATATTTTCAACAAGTTTAAATATATATAGGAATAAATATAGATATATAGGAGCAAAGCTGAATTTTCAGCAGTTAATTTTTTTTTACTTTTCACTGTCACATTATTCTTTCAAAATCATTTTAATATGCTGATTTGCATTATTACATTTGTATACATTTGTATGATTAATTTTGAAAACGGTTAATACTTTAGTGGAAATCGTGAATTTTTTTCCCCCCAAAAGAACAACATTTATTTGAAATAGAAATGCTTTGTAATGTTATGAATGTTTTATATATTATATTATATTATATTATATTATATTATATTATATTATATTATTCAAAACTTTTTTATTTTATAAATATTTATTTATGCTCACCAAGGCTGCATTTGTGACAATAATATTCATACAATTAAAAAAATATTAAAGGTTAAATATTATTTCAATTTCAGCATTTTATTAACTATATTTTTAAGCAAGTTTAAATATATATAGAAATAAATATAGATATACAGGGATAGATAGATTATAGTTTTTAACTTTTCAGTTATATATAAATGTATTAAATATAAATTGATATTAAATATAATAAAATTATTTTAACAATCTGATTTGCATATTCAATTTGAATACGTTGTATTATAATTAATAATGAAAACAGTTTTATTGGAAATCATGATTTTTTCAAAGGAACATTTATTTGAAATACAAACCTTTTGTAACATTATGAATGTTTTTACTGTCATTTTTGATCAATTTAATGCATCCTTTACAACAGTATTATTATTATTATTTTTTTTTTTTTAAAAATAAAATCTTACTGACCCCAGACTTTTTGAACGTTAATGTAAATAAAACGTAGAAAGGGGTAGCCGCTTTTCATGTCATGTTCCTCTGTGACCACTAGATGGAGATAAAGTAAACACAATTATTAGGTCTATTATAAATGTTTCAACAAACAAAAGTGATCTTAAAATCACCCTGTAACAACGTTCGTAGAACGGGAAGAAGGAGGCGGGAACCGGCAAACATTTAAAGAGTTTAATAATAAAATAAACAAACACAAAAGTAAAGCGGCA
>JAHKKF010537853.1:9463-24346 GCA_019740295.1 Labeo calbasu
GTAAGTCTGTCTTTTTTTTTTTTTTTTTTAAAGAAGGAAATTTATTAAAGCTCTCAAACGATTATTTGTGATTAATCGCATTTAAATTGCAATTTTTTTTTTACATAAGATATATTGTGTGTGTACTGTGTATATTTATTATGTATATATAAACACACACGTAGTATATATTTTGAAAATATTTACATGTATATATTTATATTCATATAATTTGTGTTATATATGTATATATGTTTTTAATATATAGACATAACATTTTTTAAAATATATACATGCATGTGTATATATATATATATATATACATATACAAAAATATTACACTGTTTTCAGCATTAATAATGTTTCTAGAGCACCACATCAGTATATTAGTAATCGTTTGACAGCACTAAAATTTATACTTATATTCAGCGAGAATGCATTAAATTGATACAAAATATCTCTATTGCTATTTATATTAAATGCTGCTCTTTTAAACTTTGTATTCATCAGATAATTCTGGAAAAAAAGTATAAACACAAAGATGTTTCCACAAAAATAATGTTTCCTGAGCACCAAGTCAGCATATTAGAATGATTTCTGAAGGATCAGACTGAAGACTGAAAATACACATGCTAAAATACATTTATTTAAAATACTTTTTAAGGTAAATAATAAAATAGTCATTTTAAATTACTTTTATAGTTAACTCAAGTTAACTATAGTTAAATCTTACTATAACTATAGTTAAATCTCTACATATAGTAGATAGTTTAATCTTCATTTAGTCATTTGATTTTTGTCTACAAGGCAATATTTTATTGCTTGGTCGATTGACTGATTGAAATGAAAATGCCATTTTTGACTGAAAATTGCAGCTTTTTTTCCCCCAGTAACATCCTGATATCTTATACAAGGTTTCATTAATTTCTTATTACTATACTGTCTTACTGTAAAAGTGCATGTCCTAACATATACACAGCTGTTTAGGCCATCAAGTGCATGATGGAGGAAGATTTTCCGACTGTATATCAATGAACAGATCGATGCGTTTGCATCGACCGATGCTTTGAAATCAATACCCGGTATGTTAAGTCAGAAGGTGTGATGATGTGTTTTAAAAGAGCAAGCCGGAAGGCTTAATCAGTGCACGCCTTTCGCCCGCCGAGACTTCGGAGGTTTCTTTGCTCATTATAAAGTACGTGTGTGTGTGTGTGTGTCCATGTCTGTAAACACAGGTTTGTGGATAGAGTTGTTACCCGGCGTACACGGTGTGTATGGTGTGTGCATTATTATTATGATGCTGCTGTGGGTACCACGCCACTCCAGGGACCAAGACTTGAGAGGCCCCCTTAAAATACCGCGCAATAATTGGAATTGCTTTATCTTTAGTCTCATCAATTAATGTGCAATTTTCCATTTAATTACCAACTCGCTCACAAAATTTGCAATTAAAATGAGGCGAGATAACAGCGAAGATGCCTTTCGGCTGATAGCACTTGGAATGAGAACACAGGCGTGGTGTGTAATCAGTATACAAATCACACACACACAACGTTCTCAATTTGTATGATTTGGACGAGCTTCATAAAATATGCAACGCCAAGCCAGAATCTAATTTGTGCTTGGAAAATTCCTCACGTTTCCACGAAGTCCAACATGAAACGGTCCGAGCGCAGAGGTGCCGATGGTGTTTATGATCACGATAACCCAAAACTGTGTGAGTGTGTGTGCATGTGATCTTCTTAAAATAGATGCTTGGTTTGTCTTGGCCCTTTCGACCATTTTCCACACTCTTCTGCCAACCTGAAGATGAGCTGCGAGGGAAAAAATGATCTTTCCTGTTTTCCCCGCTCGAACTGTTGTCTGTCTGCTGTCTGAGGAAGGTTACATCCTGTCCGCCGTCTGACAGGCTTGGCTTCTGTACTGTATTCTGCTCTGTGTCTCGGTGATTTTCCCACAATCCTCTTGACAATCCTCTTGTTCTGCTGTCCACAGAATTATTGTTGCAGACTTTGATGAAAACAATTGGAAAATGCGCATATGCGCCCATTTATAAACACCATTCTGCGCCTTTAAGAATTCAAGCTGTTAAGATATAGACAGAGCTAACAAGCTGTTCTCAAGAGAGAAAATTACTACTACTAACGCACAGAAAGAACTTTATAGGTCACGTTTTAAATGAGTGATTTATGTCTCGTGTAATTACAGAACGGAGCAGAGGTCCCACCCACATTAACTCGGCAGATGTGATTGTGCTGTTCTTTCAGAGTAATTATTTATGATTGCTTATGTATTTTTAGTATTCTTTACAATTGTTAGCTTCTGCTTCTTACATCTGTAGGCTGGCAGACTGAAGATCGTGTTTTGGTGGGTCAGACTGTCTGAAATGATCATGTTATTGATTTTTGGTGTGAATTCATGAGGTTCCGTAATGAAAACTGAACAAAAGGCTGAGCAAGTTTAACAGTTAATATAGTTTCATTTGCTTATGTCTGTCGTCTGGGGTTTGGATGCCACTAAATCTTATTTTGAATGCACTCAGATGGGAAAATCAATATGGGAGAGACAATATCCAACATTCGAAGAGCATATATAACTTAGATAAGAGCATACGTAACTAAAAAAGAAATAAGAAAGCTAGGGTTTGGATTGTTTTGTTTCAAAATTCAAACAAAAGTGCAATTTAAGTATAACATTTTAGGACATTTCAAAATGTGAGCAAAGAGTGCAGAGCATTTGTGGTGCACTTGGTAAAACTTCACTTAGAAATGGGGTTCAGGGGTCCATTTGTAGTAACATGGGGCCAATTATCTGTAGTCAGGGTTTCCCACAGTGCACCGTCCCCGGAGTCCACCCTTCCCTTGCCCAGTGTCAATTACTCTTCTGACAACAGAACTAATGAGCCCCTGATTGGCCTGCTGGGGTTGTCATGTTTACCTTAGAAAACACTAACTCATCATGTACCTGCACCTCAAGGTGCTTATTTGCTTTTCTGTACAGGTGTACTGCTAACAGTTTTGATTGGGTCGTCGGCAATGTGTTAGATTGTCTCAAACTTGTTACTGATGTGTTGGATTTAGTGTCATTATTTGTAGATTATAATATTATGTATGAACTTTGTGCACAGAATTGCATTAAATGGACACTCTGGGTATTTTAAATGTAAACATTTTGTCCATATGATTATTTATTTTATTTTATTTTATTTTATTTGCATACTACAACATTGTATACATTTTTGTGAGTTTAAGTACAGCAGCACCTAGTGGTGTGTCATGGAATTGCTTTAGCAAGATCTCAGGAAAGCTGCAGCTTTTATTAATTAATTTATATATTTTCATCAGTATTATTAATTACACATGCAGTCTGCTACAAAAGATAAAAAGCACAATTATTTTCCTTCTGGTAGGATATAAATTTGGTTATGAAACAGAACAGCAGATAATCTTTAATGTCGCTGTTTTGTTTCCTTCAGGATCTCCATGTGAAGCTATCCCATGATGCAACATGTGTCCCCAGCACCAGCATTGACCATGATGGCCACACAGAGTGTTCCTCCACCATCGTACCAGGAGAGCCAACAGGTCAGTTAACAAACAAACTGTTTATTATTGCTATCATTATCATTATTATTGATTTTAAAACAGAGTATTATTGTAATATTATTTAGTAGTAAATAAAGTAATAATAATAAAACATACCTGCCTAACCAGATTTTGTATACCAAATAAAAAATGATACTGTTTAAGATTTTTTGTAATATGATGCTGATTATTATAGTAATATTATTTATTAAAAAATGTATATATATTTTTTTTGAAAAACTACCAGTCCAAAGATTTTTAATGTTTTTTAAAGACGTCTCTTTTGCTCACCAAGCCTGCATTTATTTGATCCAAAGTACAGAAAAACAGTAACATTTTGAAATATTTTTACTTTTGGAATATATTTTAAAATGTAATTTATTCCTGTGATCAAAGCTAAATTTGCAGCATCATTACTCCAGTCTTCAGTGTCACATGATTCTTCAGAAAGCATTCTAATATGCTGATTTGCTGTTCAAGAAACATTTATTATTATTATTATTATCATCAATATTTAAAACAGTTGAGTACGTCTTTTCAAGATTCTTTGATGAATAGAAAGTTCCAAAGATCAGCATTTATCTGAAATAAAAAGCTAATTATAGAAATTAATACCTTCAGTTTAGCAAGGATGCTTTAAATTGATCAAAAGTGATGATAAAGATATTTATAATGTTAGAAAGATTTCTATTTCAGATAAATGCTGTTCTTCTGAACTTTCTATTCATCAAAGAAACCTGAAAAAAATCTACTCAGCTGTTTTCAACATAATAATAATAATAAATGTTTTTTGAGCAGCAAATTAGAATATCAGAATGATTTCTGAAGGCTCGTGTGACTGGAGTAATGATGCAAAAAATTCAGCTTTAAAATCACATGAATAAATTATATTTTAAAATATATTCAAAGAGAAAACAGTTATTTTAAATAGTAAAAATATTTTAAAATAGTACTGTTTTTGCTGTATAATGGATCAAATGCAAGCATGGTGAGCAGAGGAGATTTTCTTTAAAAAACATTAAAAATCTTAATGTTCAAAAACCAGCATAACCAGATTTTGTAGACCAAATAAAAAAAAATATACTGTTAAGGCTTTTATATATATATATATATATATATATATAATATACTAATTATTATTGTAATATTACCCTGTATGTATTATTGTATTATTGACACCTTAAAATAAAGTGTGACCAAAAAAAGATTTTATACTATTAAACCTTTTTTTTTTTAAGCGGGTTATTACGGTAAAATGTGGTTTAGTCTCAAGTTGTGGCACATCTGTAGTTCTGTGCAAAGTCATATCTTCCTTGTGCTTGTCCTGAGTTAATCAGAGGGACACAGTGCCGCGTTTTTGTCCCAGAGCCCCCTCTCCCTGTCCGGCTGCTGTCTCCCTCCGCCCTGAGGATTAGCGGCTGGGGAGAAGAGCAGCGCGCTGGTGGAGACATGCAAATGAGAGCTAGTTAAGTGTGAAGAAGCTAATTTATTTCCTATTTGAGGCTGGGATTAAGACTTCCAGCTTCCTCCCTTAAACCATTTTTGTTCTGGGGAGGGAAACAGGAGGGGGCTTGCTTTCAAAGCAGCATCGCAAGAGAGAAAAAAACAGGGCAGGAGAGACAGGGAAGCGTAGACAACCGACGAGTTGTTACTCTCTCTCCCACTAATGCGTCCTAAACAGGGTATTTGTTCATCTTGACAATGTTTCGATTGCTAAAGGGCAAGACCTCTGCCCACCTCGACTGCCAGAGTTTTATTTGATGACTAGGTGGAACGTTTTCCTGCAGAAGGTGACCTACCTTTAAATTTTAAGGGTCAAGTGCCTCAGTTTAGAGTCTAGATTTTAATGAGACCATATGCTGCATTGTCTTGCGCTGTCAAGACAAACCGAGAGAATGCAGAGACACTGGAAGTGCCTTCCTGAATATGTATGCTGGGAAAAAAAAAATGTTTCCTTGCTAGCTTTTGCCTCAAGTTTTTCTAAAACTTTATCTGGACGTGTGCCGTTTTCCCTCGTCGCGGAAAAGATAACAAACCTGATTTCCGCTCTTATAGCTCCTTAAAAAAACATTGTATCCTATTAAAAAATACAAAAGTGAAGTGTTCATAAACTAAATCTGATAAGATGACAGCGCTTGGCTGTGAGCCACCAAAAACATGCACACAAGCAAGATGATCTTGAACTGCATCTTTGGCCCACTGGCGCAGAGGAGGTAAAAGCAGGATGGGTTGCGCTGCCTCCAAACATGTTATTTAACTTCAGTTATCGTAAAAGTTGTCTTATCTAAAAATTCTGGAAAGGACACTGAATTCATTTGACAAAATTGTAAATCTGATCTGAAAGGAATAGTTAATGTATAGGCGAAGCTAGGGTTGGCCAACCCACTCACAACTGCTGCTTCTGTCTCTTTTTTCTTGACAAGAATTTCATTTATTTAGACGCAGAATGTCTTTACGACCACATCAAACTGGAGAGTATTTAGACGTGCACTCCAACTTCATGTCAGACGAGCACAAAAAGGTACAGGTGATGAGGGAGCTTCAGTAGAACAACAGTGAACTGCGGTTATACAAGATGTTGTCAGTCCATATGTCAATAAAACAAATTTTCCTGTCCTGCCAACCGTTATACTGTGCTAGTAGTGCTGTAGGCTGTATTATTTCATATTAAAGTGCGAATGCAACTACGAGCATGTGTGTCAGGTTCGTGTCAAATTCAGCAGCGGCAACTCTTAAAGTAATAGCAGCCAAATAACCTAATAATCCAGCTGCTGTGATGTCTGTTATTTAAAAAAAAGAAAAAAAGAAAAAGTTTACTTTAAGGATTCTTCTATGTTTAATTTAGTATTTCCAGTTTAATAAATGTTCATAGCTCTCAGTTATACTGTAATGTTGGTTGGCTATAGTCAGTGGTTATATATATGGGAAAAAAGAACAATTTCTTAGAGACATTAGTAATATTGGTTTGAATGATACCTTCAATCATAAAAAAGATGCCATTAAACAAATATTAGAAATATATGTTGTTTCTACATTAATTTGAAGATTAAATGTGAAATTATTGCAATGTGAAAATATATTTAATGTTAGGTGGGATTAATCGTGATTATTTTCAGAAAAAAATGTGCATTTAAGTAGTTTAATTAGTCATTTTTTTTTAAATCGATTGACGGCACTATTTTTTTTTAGTTGAATTTGAAATCAGAACTATACATTATGGGCCAGTTGTTTTAAACAGGGCAAATTAGCACAAAAGCACAATTACAAAACATCACTGATGGGTGTGGAAATTTCTGCAGTTGGTTTAATAACAACGTGCAAATTAAAGAACACAGATGCATCATCTCATTTACATATCGATCAAAGCAATATACCAAGCGCTGTGCAAATTAACGTCACAGTACATTGACTAGGGTTGGGAATCGAAAATCTATTCCAATTCCAAAATCAAATACTTAAGTTCAAGAATCGGATACTTGTTGTAAAATTAAAATTTCGATTCTGCCTATCGATTCCTTTCTGCACTTTTATTTATCTGTGAGGATCAGATGTAGCGATCTACCAGGACCTTGTTCGCTAATCTAAGAGATCCACAGTCTTTTCAACGGCAGTATCATTGTTTCTGTTACAGACATCACAGAGGTACTGGGATAAAAGTTTATAGTTTGGATATAAACTCTGATTTGTACGTTAGCTAAATTACTTTTTGAATGTAATTTGACACCAAATAACAATTTATCGATTGTTACGCCAGTAGGTGGCGAAAAGGGGTTAAAATGTCTTAAATCATTCAAGAGATTCGTTCACAAATGCTGATTCATCCAGTAATGAAACAAGTCAATTCTGAGTGAGTCATTGAATCATGAATTCATAAATTACATGTGATTTTATTTAGTTGTCTCGTTTATTTCTTCAGAATCATAAAAGAACCAGAGTCTCTGTTTTTAAAAACAAACCAACAGTTTATCCAGAATCTTGCAGCTCTTAAACAAGTCCAGTTTTTATATGGCCTGATGATTTTTGTTTATGGTATTCAGCTGCAACTAAATGTTTTGCAATAATGAGACAGAATAAATGGGTTTCATATTATTGGAATCGAAACTGGGACTCAAAAAGAATCTGAATCAATAAACAGAATCGGAATCGGAATTGATAGAGTTCAAGCAATACCCAACCCTACTGAAGACCAAAAATGTAAGAGTTGCCAGACATTTTGATATGCATAATTTTGCGAGACTCCTAGTTCTGAGTTGTCTCCACAGCTCAGTCTTTGTAACGTGTTTTCTGCAATACATTTATAAGGTGTTGGAAACAATTCTCTAAATTGCCTTTACTTGAACTTTAACACTGTGCATAAGCATTTATGCTAGTAGATAGAATAGTCAAGCTACAAATGGACAAAAAAGTGGCATAAAAATAGTCCGTTCGAATATTTTTGTGTGTAATATGGTCTAGACAGCAGATCTGTAGTTATTTTGTTTTCTGTATTTCTGCAGATGACAGGCACTACGCAGCAAAACTCAAAGGCCCAGCATGTCCACCTCTCTGCAGCCTCAGCGGCAGGGGCCACCCAGGTCAGCGTGACCCTTGACCCCCAAGCCCAACTGGAGTCAGACAAACGGGCCGTTTACAGGTGATTATTATGGAGTAATGCAGCTTCATATTAAGGACATCATTTATAAGTAAATTGAGATTTGTGAAAATGTTTGCAGTGCTTACAGATACAAAACATGATGCAAAGATGCTCAGATAGTTGCTAAGGTGTTGTGAGAGGTCACTAGGGCACTGCTAGGTGGTTGCTTACTAGAGGAATATGAATAAACAAACAAACATTGCCATTTGAAAGTTAACGGTCGGTTTTATGTTTTTGAAAGAAGTCTCTTATGCTTACCAAACTGCAAACATATATGAAAAACAGTAACTGTAACAACTGTTTTCTATTTTAATATATTATAACATGTAAGTAGGTTGGCTTAAGAAAGATCTTTTCTAACTGATCCGACTTATAGTTTTCATAAAATTAAAGATTAAAAATCATAAAAATCCCATAGACTTACATTGACGGAATGTTCAAATGAGCCAACACTATTCAAACTCCAACTGTCAAAATTCAAACTTAAACTCCCAGAATCCCTTGAGACTAAATCAAGGCTTCTTGATACCTTCTATGTACTATTTCTAATCAATTCAAACTTCCATTCTAATATTTGTAATCTATTTATCTGTCTAGCCAAGCCTAGCAACTAGAATCGTGCTAGTAATTTGCTAATCATGCTAGAAACATGCTAGCAACATGCTAACAACTTGCTAATCATGCTAGAAACATGCTAACAACATGCTAACAACTTGCTAATTATGCTAAGACATGTTGACAACCTGCTAATCATGATAAAAACATGCTAGCAACCTACTAATCATGCTTGAAACATGCTAGTAACTTGCTAATCATGCTAGCAACATGCTATTAACATGTTAATCATGCTAGAAACATGTTAGCAACATGCTAATCATACTAGAATCATGCAAGAAACACGCTAGCAACTTGCTAATCCCGCTAGAAATGTGCTAGCAACCTGCTAATCATGCTAGAAACATGCTAGCACCGGCTAATCATGCTAGAAACATGTTAGCAACTTGCTAATCATGTTAAAAACATGCTTGTAACTATCTGAGACTATCTATCTATCTGAGACTGTATTGCTTTCAAAGCATGCAGACTTCAACCTTATAAAAATATTTTAAACTTCAACCTATTTCAGACTGAAAATCAGCAAACTTAAAACATTTTTTCTTTAAACTTTTTTAAAAATATTTTTTAACTTTTAAACTTTTTCAAACTTTATGGTCCGGCTTTCTCAAGCCAACTTAAAGTTTGTCTTGACAAACTTTTTTATCTAGTTTATTTCTGTCATGGCAAAGCTGAATTTTCCGCAGCCAGTCTTCAGCGTCACATGAACCTTTCAGATATGATTCAATATGCTGATTTTGTTCCTATTATTATCAGTGTTGAAAACAGTTGTACTGCTTAATGTTTTAGTGGAAACATTATACATTTTACATAAATTTTATGCAGGATTCATTGATGAGTGGAAAATAGAATAATAATAAAAAATAAATAAATAAAATATTGTACTGACTCCAAACTTTGGAACAGTATACCAAAGTATGAAAGTTTTGTGTTGCTTTATTTTAGTTATATTTTCCCAGTGAATATTATGTAGGTACCTGTACACCATTGTTCCATCAGCTATAAATAATGCAGTTTTATACTTATTTGAAACCCTCATAACATATTGATCTAAATACAAGCATACAGACTAAGACGCTTGATTTGGATAGCAACACGCCTGCATAAGTCATATTTTCCTCGTTTATTCATGAAGTAAATAATACATGGCACACTGACACTTTAAATACTTAAAGGCTCATTCCCAAACCTCCCCTCCCCGGTTGATTACAGCGCGGCTGTTTGCAAGCCGCATGCATATCGTAGCATCGTCGGTTCCTGTCTGAAGGCAGCCGCGAGGGCTCGTTCGACCGGCTGCAGCACTAGCTATGATTAGCGGTGTCTTGCGGCGGCATGGCAGAGGCCCGTGGTTTCACGCTAACCCCTGAGGCAGGTCTGTGAAGGCCTGGGCAGGCCTGGGGCTCAGTCTCTCAGCTCCTCAGAGAGAGAAAGCTGCCTTTGATGTGAGCAGCCAGCCGGAGGCGGCCTGCAGGCGGTGTGAAAAAAAAAAAAAGCCTAGTCTCAGCCTACATTCACACTACTTACACGCACACACAATGTCTGCTCCTACTTCCCCCTCGTTCCTAGTCACATATACTCAAGCACAGACTCAGAGTGTATATCCCACCACCTCCTCTCTCTCTCACACACACACACATGCAGATTTCTGGTTTCATCCTACATGACACATCTTAAGTGCTCTAAATATTCAAAGACGCAGCAGAGAGCCATCACTCATAACTTGTTCTGATTCTCATCCAAACGCACATCGGCACAATGAAAGCGCACAGGTGAGGTAGAAACCAAGGAGATTTGTATTAGACCTGACATCTCGTGCTGTCAGGTGTCTTATGCAATTGAAGTGCAAATATCCCTAAGTATATTGCATACAAACAAGAAATGTTTTGTTTGTTAAATCATTATGTAAATTTTGCTACTTAAATAATAAGTATTTATTTGTGTATGCAATTATATGCATTGTAATTTCTCATAATTGCTGAGTCAGTGTTATTCAGGACAGACATATTTATTGGCCATGCAACAATGTTGAATCTACTGACTCTGAGGCATCAGAAAAGACTCACAGAACTGTTTATAGGTCAATTTTTTAGCCAAATGAATGGAGAGTATTAAGCTGAATTTTGATGGCATTTCTGTCTGGTAGAGCATGCCACTTCAAGGTTATGGGTTAGATTCCCAGGAAAAACGTACTGATAAAATGTATAAATATGAATACGTAGCTGGATAGATTACTTACAAATTGTAGTCTATTACTGATAACAGATTACAAGATGAAAACTGTAGTTGGTAATGCAGTCTAGGTTACTCATTTTAGATAATGCATTCTAACTACTTTTTAGTTTACTTTCAGATTACTTAAACAGTAACACTGTAGTATATGGAACAATTCTCACTGTTAACTAGTTACTTATTAGCATGCCAATTATTAGCATATTGGCTGTTTATTAGTACTTATAAAGCACCTATTCTGCATGACCATATTCTACATCCCTATTCATACCCAATTCCTGAACTTAACAACTACATTACTAACTATTAATAAGTAGCAAATTAGGAGTTCATTGAGGCAAAAGCTGTAGTTAATGGTTTGTTAATAGCGAGAATTGGACATTAAAATAAAGTGTGACCACTTAAACTTGTTTTAAATAAATAAAAACATAATATTCATTTAAAATTTTACATTTACGTTGGCGCCGATAGCCTTTTGGGCACCGTGTCTTCATGTAGCGCCATTACGCTCCAGGTGTCCCGAGTTCGAGTCCCAGCTCGTGGACCTTTCCCCGTCCCACCCACCCCTCTCTCCCCCTTCATTTCCTGTCATTGCTATACTGTCCTATCAAAACGTAAATGTGAAAATGCCCAATATAAAAAAAAGTAATTATTTTTTTTATTACAAATATTTTTGAAATAAAAAAATCTATTAAATTTACCATGTTGATATAAAAAAGCAACAAGAAAATATATTTCATTTTTGATATCAGCATCACAAAAGGCATTAAACATTACATCAGCGAGCTGATAAAGAGTGAATAGTGAGTTGATAAAAACCTTATAATTAATTAAGTCATAAAAATGTAATATAAAAGCAATTTAAACACTTGAGCACTAAAAATATATATATATATTTTTTTGCATATCATTTACCTGCATTTCATTGCAACCATTAACCAACATCAGACAACTATAAACATGCAAAATATTAACTTCCTCAGGAATATCTTATTTTAAGGGCTTTGGCTGACAAAAATGTTTTGGAATCCCTACATTAAATGAATAAACGTTAATAAACATAAAGACAATAACAGTAATCTCCCAGGTTTGTCCAGACCTAATATAACCATTTTAAATGTGATGTACTCTAATTACAACTTATTTTTTGGAATTTGATTACGTAATCCAGATTACATGTAATCAGTTACTACCCAGCACTGAAAAAATGTTAGTCACCTCATGTTAGGTTCATTTATTTACCAAATTTGCAATATACATTTCCGTTCTTAAGTTTTGTGTCAGTTTTTCTTTCTTTCTTTCTTTCTAAAAAAAAAAAAAAGAAATAATGAATGAATAAAGAAATAAATAAATGATCATTTTAATGCTTAAAAAATTGTTAAATTGATCAAAGTTATATTTGTAAGTTATAAATGTATCATGGCTTCAATGAAAACGACTGTTTTCAGTATTGACAATAATAAGAAATTTTGTCTTGAGCAGGAAATCAGCATATATATATTTAATAAAATAAATGCAGCCAATTTGAAAAAGTAAATGCATTTCCCTAAACATGGGTATTTTTTAACAACATATTTGCTCTGCATTTGTTATGTAGAGTAAAAAGCAACGTGGTATCCCACTTCCAAAGCTATTGTGGGTATTTAATAGAGCAGAATTTTTTGTGTGCATCTGTTTGTTTATAGAGCATCCTCATGTACTGTTTTGATTCAATTTGGCAGGTTGGTGTTTATTTCTGCACCTCTCTTTTCTGTAATTGCCAGTATTGCAAGTTTGAGTTGTGGAGTCTATGCTCTGGCGTGCGTTGCTTAATTATTAACAGTGGAATAAATGTGCGATACAGTAATTATCTTAACGAGTTACTGCACTCTCTTTTAAAGCATCCGAGACCTTCTCTTCTTATTAGAAACATGGCAGGGGGTCTCTTTCCTGTGGGGTACTTGCGACATATCCAAAATTAGGTCCAATAAAATCCAGCATCCAGGAGATGAAATTGTAATATGTATCCGAAGAAGTTCCTGAGGGTGTAAAATTCAGCACTATTCAACAATGATAAAAGTGAGATGGAAAGGAAACTCAGGTGGGAAGAGTTTGATGAGTGAACTGAATAAAAAAACCCAGCATATGTATATGAAGTCAAGCTTTTTTTAAATCCTTCATTCGTATTAAAATAAATAAATTAGACTTTTACTACAAGCAAATCAAATTTGTGTCCATTATAATCCATATAAAATCTGTTAAATTTAGACAGCATTTCTTTGAAAGCTGTTTTGTGTGTACAGAATTGTATCCTGATGCTTTGTGCCTCTCAGCCTCCGTCTTTTGAAGTATTTGTGTTTATATATATAGTGTTCAGACCCCTGAAGGTGTGCTTATATTAGGGTATTGAAATGTCTGAATGGGTTTATATGTGTCTTTCCCTTCTCGCCGTGACTCAGATTGGCGGGTGCTGAGTGGATTTGCATTGATACTGGATTTCGGTCTCATGGTGCACAGTCATGCTGTCTTCATTGAGCTCCAGTGGATCAGGAGTGTCTTGAACTGACGGAAGAGAGAGAGATAGAGGAAAAAGATGGAATACGAAACAGAAGAGAAGAAAAGAAAAAGGAAAGAGTTAGAGAACAGCTTTAGTAGACCCAGCAGTAGCAGCAGCGCATATCAGTCCCAACAGGAGTGCTTTTAATTTGACAGCCAGAGAGGAAATGGTGAGCCAGTTCTCCCCAGCCGCTGTAATGCACCATAAATTCTGTTTACATTCGCTGTTGGGAAGCTCTCGCAGTCATTTGGTGCCCAACATCTTAACGACTCTCTCTCTCTGTTAGTAATGGTGCTGAGGTTTCTATACCATACAGCAGAAATCATCTTATCTCAGCCATAGATTCATCCTGAGAGCGAGTGTCAGGCTAAAGGATGGATATTTGAGATTGTTACTGGCAGATTATGGTAAATAGTACTCAGAGTATCTCAGGAAATCTCTGAGGGCACATTTATATCTGAGTAAGATTTTGTTCCTCAATTTAAAACCGTAGACGTTGAGTTTTATTCAGTTTCATCCTGTCTCGTGTCTCCAGGGTGCCGAGTGTTCTGAACTTCACAGACTGACTGTCTGAAGATTGAACATGTGTGTTCATGTTAGCAGGAGCTACTCAAGTCTGTGAATGAATCGAATACTTGTTAGCGGTGCTTGCTAAGGCAATATTATTGCTTTGGGCTGCTCAAAACTCTATATCTTTTGAACATTATTTCATAGAGACTTAGTAACCACCCAGAACACCGTAGCAACCGCATAGCAATGATCTAAAAAACACCCTGACCATCAACCACCCAGATCAGTATAGCAGCACTATAGAAAATACTCTAGCAACCACATAACAGTTTACAAAGTATTGAGGCCAGCCAAGAAATACATACAGGAGCAGTGCCCAAAAACACACACATTACCCTAGCAACCACAAAAAAACTGAAAAACATAGCTGCCGTATAACAACACCGGCAACCTCATGCCAACACCGTTAGCAAGCACATAGAAACAGACTAGAAGCCATCCTGATACAATAGCAACACCCTGAAAACCACCTAGATTACCATATCAACTGCATGGCAAAAAAACCCACCCAAAACAACCTAGCAACCACATAGTAACACAAATCACCCAGACTAACCTAGCAGTCACATACAGTTGCAGCGCCCTAGTGAAAATGCAAAGCAACCTACCAATCACATAGCAAAGCTCTACTCAAA
Organism: Labeo calbasu; assembly: GCA_019740295.1. Lineage (NCBI taxonomy): Eukaryota > Metazoa > Chordata > Actinopteri > Cypriniformes > Cyprinidae > Labeo > Labeo calbasu. The sequence continues at coordinate 24,245 of JAHKKF010537853.1, forward strand.
ACCGCTTAATGACCTTATAGCAACATTCTGGCAACCGCATACCAATGTCTTAGAAACTACCCAGAATGCCCTAGCAACCACATAGCAACATTTTACAGAGTA
>JAHKKF010537855.1:0-13479 GCA_019740295.1 Labeo calbasu
TCTTCTTCTTTGTAGTATGCTATGTTCCTGACGCTTGTGTTCTTAGCTGAACTAGTGGCAGGTATATCCGGCTTTATTTTCAGACATGAGGTAATTAATTGTTCTTTTTTTTAAACTAATACAGTATTTCATATACCATCTGCTGTCTACAGCCAAATAATGTTTTCACTTTTTTTTTTTTTAATATATAGATTAAAGCAGTGCTTCAAGGTGTCTATACTAAAGCTGAAACAGTCTACACTGGTAAGGGCAACGAAGACCTAGACAGAATCCAGAGAACAGTAAGTGTATATATGTTTTTTTGTTGTTGTTGTTTGTTTTTTTGGAGCAGTACAAAACATTAGGATTACATCAAACGTCACTTATCTGCTTAAATGTTATTTTGAGGTGTGTGATTTATTTTGTCATTTTTAGCTGCAATGCTGTGGAGAGAAGAACTACACCAGCTGGGAAAACACAGAATACTTCAAAAAAGAGGGCATCCCCACAAGCTGCTGTAACATGACCGCTGGTGTAAACTGCACGTCTGCTGAACTTAAAGATCTTAACAAGGCGGCATTAGTGGTATATCAACGGGTAAGAACTCTGCTGTTTCTGAACACTGAACAAGACTTGATTGTAATTCTGTAATTAAAAACAATATCCTCCTCTTGTAGGGCTGTTTCTCTCTGATGACTACAACAATGGAGGCCAATCTTGGAATTATTGCTGGAATTTCTTTTGGAATTGCGTTCTTCCAGGTACTCGTTGTGTCCAGCTATTTTTAAAAAAATATACACTACCTGTCAAAAGTTTTCAAACAGTACGATTTAAAGAATCCTCTTCTGCTCACCAAGCCTGCATTTCTTTGATCCAAAATACAGCAAAAGCAGTAATATTGTGAAATATTTTAAGTATTTAAAATAACTGTTTTCTATTTGAATATATTCTAAAATGTAATTTATTCCTGTGATCAAAGCTACATTTTCAGCATCATTACTCCAGTCTTTAGTTTTTAAGCAGCAAATTTAGAATATTAGAATAATTTCTGACGGATGATGAAGTAATGATGCTAAAAATTCAGCTTTGAAATCTCAGGAATAAATTACATTTTAAAATATATTCAAATAGAAAATTATTTTAAATAGTAAAGGTTTTTCAAAATGTTACTGTTTTTACTGTACTTAGGATAAAAAAAAAAGTAGGCTTGGTGAGCAGAAGAAACTTTAAAAACATTTAAAAACTTTTGACTGGTAGTGTCTGTAATGCATCTAATAATGTCTTTAATTTTTCATTTAATTTCTCGTTAGCTCATTGGGATATTCCTGGCATGCTGTCTGTCTCGCTATATCACCAACAACCAATATGAGATGGTGTAGTGATCCACAGGTGTATTTTCTTTCTTTTCCCTTTAAGCTGTTCACTTTCAAATTGCACAATTTAAATGTCATTTAATGAGTATTTTCATTGATATAAAATGACTAGGTTGTCATTTAAGGTTTCTTACTGTCGCTTCTGTCTGATTACAGGGTATCAACTGGAGATCACAGAGGGCTGAACCTGACAAAAAGGGAAACCATTTAGTTTCAGTGTTTTATATGTGTGCCTTAGCTAAACATTTCATTTTAGAGAATTTCTGACTGCTTTTTAAAGAATATTTCTTGTTGGTACCTACATTGAGGAACCCATTCTAAAGGGATACGATCATTTTGCATTTGTTTTGCCAGAGTGTAAATATAACAGTGATTAGATCTACAGAAGTTTGTAGAAAGTGCATGTGTTTTAGGAGATGTTAAACCAGGAACCAGTTATGCAGTAAATAGTGTACTGCAAGCCTTGACTTCGGTTTCATTGGAATTAACACGTTTTAACTTTACATCTAGTAAAATAAAAAAATAGTAATTGCATGTAACTATAGTTCTACACTTTGCCAAAAAGAATGTTTTTGAGAATGACAATAATTTGAAATATTGAAGACATGTTACATAAGGACCAGCAGTTCATTTTCAAGAACCAGTTTTAATACATGTATGTTCGTTTCCATTTGGATTGCTTCTGTGAAACTGATGTGGTTATTTGCAATTTCTCTGCCGTCTTTATTAATGTAGCAGCTATAGTGTTAATTGTAATATTGTTGAATGTCATGGCAGTGATGTGCTGAAGAGAAAATTTGTGGTGTCTCTTTAACTTTGTCTACAAAATGTGAAATCTCTTGTCGCCCAGGTTGATCAGGTAACAATATTTAACATGTACATACAACGCTACAAATATCAGCATTATCTATACAGGGGTTGAGCAGTATTTAAAAACATTGTTGCGTTTGTAAAGTAAAATCAGGTGATGTATATCCGGATTGCTTTCGAAACCATAATTATTTTCTTTTATCACTCCAGTATAATCATACAGATTAATTTTATTGTAAGAGAATCCACCCTCTGCTGTCAGCATATGGGTTTACTTTTGGGGCATGTAACGTTAAACTTTTATATCTCTGTACAAACCGTCAACAGCCTGTTCTTTTTGTGCAAACTGTAAAATGAATAGGAACAATAAACTTTTATATGAGCATAGGCTTCAGACGTAGAACCACCAGATGGTGCTATTTCTTTATTTATACATCAGTACATTGCAATCTGGGTAAGAACTTGTCCATAAGGGTGAAGTGTGCATTTGGGACAGGCGTTTAATATAAAGAAATGTAGGCAACGTTAGTATTTCTATCTGTAATAATTAAAAATAAAATGTCCTAAAATGTTTCAAAATTAAGCCTTATTGACATGATGTGTCTCTGCACCACAACACCAGTCTTAAGTAGCACGTGTTTGTAGCAATAGCCAGCAATGCATTGTATGGATCAAATTGTAGATTTTTCTTTTTCTGTCATTAGGAAATTAAGTTAAGAACACGTTTTATTAAGATATTTTGTAAATTTCTTACCGTAAACATATCAAAACTTAGTTTTTGATAAGTAATGTGCATTGCTAAGAACTTCGTTTGGACAACTTTAAAGGCAATTTTCTCAATATTTAGATTTTTTATTTATTTTTATTTTATTTTTTTTTGCACCCTCAGATTCCAGATTTTCACATAGTTGTATTTTAGCCAAATATTGTCCCATCCTAGCAAACCGTACATCAACGGAAAGCTTATTTATTCAGATTATCCAAAAAATGGACCCTTATGACTGGTTTTGTGGTCCAAGGTCGACACTAAATAACCATAGAAAAGAAAATAGTACTTAGTTTGTAGGTTATATCACTATTTCTTTGATCACCACCAGCAAGAGCTTATATTTAAGCAGTAAAATCGATCACTGCGTTAAGAGTGAAGAAAACGTCATCATTTACCCACCCTCATATGAAGCGACTATATTTTGTCAAAGATACCGACTGACATGGATGCAGATTAAATGCTGTAGCTCGATTTGTCCGAAGGCCTGTCAATCACTTGCAGCTCTGTACCTCATTGGACATGACGTGTCCCCGCCTGACGTCAACAGTATAAAGTTTGTCGGTCCTCGCCTGAACCCACAGAAGAAGGTAACTTTCTTCTCAGTTGGAGCGGTTAAAATCGTGGCTGCTTCGTTAATCCTTTGCAGTTTCTTTTTGGGTTATTCCAGTCCGGTAAACCATTTCGTCCAGGTTAGTCATTTGCATCTAAATCATTTCTGAAATGTATTTCGCTACGTTGCAAGGTCGGTCAGTTTATATCTCATCTGAAAGTCACTGGCTTTTGCTAAGCTTCGTGTTAAACATCGTTTAATATTGTTGGGTTATTAATGATGCTTTAGAGACAATGCAGTATTGTTATCTATATTAGCGACGCGAGAAACTAAAATGTTCTCTCATTTGTGCCAATGATTTTTTTTTTTTTTTTTTTTTTTTTTTTTTTGTGGCTGATTCGTCACAATGACTCAATTGAACCGTTTAAAAACAAGACCGAACGGGTCGCATGAATCTGGGCGGTTGTAGAGTGAACTCACTGAAAGGAGAAATCGCGGAGTAACAGTTACATGTTATTAAATGGCGGTTTATTAAAACGTGAGTAGTTTATTGTGTAAAAGAAATGCAAATGAAGTGCTGGTTCGAGCTGAATCACTGCTGCAGCAACTGAATTGAGACACGTGAAATGGCAATAAACACCCTTACGTGTGCCAGAAATTGCTTTGTTTTAAAGTTTTACAACATGTGGAATGCGGGGAAAGACTTTAATGCATCTAAAAAAAAATTTCTCACTCTGTCACATTTATAGTGGTTCTAGTTGCCTTATTGCAACAGATTAAGTCTAAAAACCTCTTTGCATCCCTATTGTTCTGTAATTTCAGCTTTGCCATGATGCAGCTCAGCAACGACACACAATGCAACAAGCACTCGCTGCTGAACGTCATGAACCGGTTCATCGCCGCTGCCAACAACATGGACGAGACCATCATGGTGCCAAGCTTACTGCGGGACGTGCCTCTGGAGGACCAAGACAGCCAACCCTCTGTTAGTCACAATAACAACGACCCCTCTTTCCCCAGCAAACAGAGGGACATGTATGAGCACTACCTGCTGCTAAAGTCCATCAAGAACGACATGGAGTGGGGCCTGCTGAAGAGGGAGATGGGTGGCAGCTTTCTAGAGATGGCGGTGAAGCACGAAGAGCCACCGGTGAACGGAGGAGCTGCAGAGGAAGGCGCTGACCTTGAGGGCCAGTTTCACTACCACCTCCGTGGACTGTTTGCTGTTCTGTCCAAGCTCACGGTCCAGGCTGACCACCTCACTAATCGTTACAAGAGGGAAATTGGTGGAAGTAGCCTGTTGCGATAGGATTGATTGGTTTAGAACTTAAAATGGACTATTCTTGAACTGTTGGACTGGGTGGCAGTGGACCTAAAGGGCTTTTGATTCCCCTCTGCCATCAAAAAAGGGTTTCTTGCCCAAATCGGCTGTCCTGTGGCCTGATGTGGTGCTTTCAGGATGTTTCCTCTTCTAGATATTTAAAGGGCTGTGAGAATGAGGCTTTTAAACTGACTATTCAGCAGTGTGCATCTATTCCAGTTAGACTTTCGGGTTTTGTTTTAAATCTCTGTATGCCAGGTCAGAAAGCCCTTGACATTGTCATTTATAGCTGTAGAAGAATGTGGATGCTGGTAATTCAGTTCTTTCTATTAGCCAGCCAATGCCTTTTATTGAGGGGATTTTTATGTATTAATGCTGCTCTTGTGCACTTGTCCATATGAAATGGCGTGCCTTCTGTTTTCATTTCCCACTTGTGCTGTTCAAGTATGTGTGCTTGTCATGCATTGTATTCAATTGAACAGGGCCCATATGAGTCTGTAATGCCACTTGTTTTTTGGTTTGTCCTAAAAGATTTCAAGTTTTATATTTTGCTGTAATATAGTGACTTATTAAATAAAGCATTAACTTAAATGGTCTCTCTGCATTGTCTATCTCATGAGCATTGCACTTCCTCTCAAGTGCAATAAGATGCCAACATTTACCGGAGGGCTGGGTCGAATATCTAATCCTGAATGGAGCTAGTGAGTCTCGCTAATCTAGTTTCGTAAGGGCTGTGTCTCTTGCATTGTGGGTGAGGAATGTTTTACAAAGGCAGGTTTGAGCTTGACTGTTAGTGTTCTCATGTTTGCAACCTTTTAAAGGGATAGTTCACCTGGAAAGTCAAGCTTATTTACTCCTGTTATTCCAAATCTGTATGACTTTCTTCTGCAGCACAAGATGTTTCAGTATGTTGGTACACAAACTGTGGTGACTGTTTCCTCATGACTGGATGATAATTTTCTTTGATCTCCTTAAGTCATTCTCCATTTCCAACGGTGTTTTAAAGTCCGACCAAATTATTTATTTATTTATTTTTTTTTTTTTTAAATTTAAGACTTGTGTTCTAAACCTGTTGCTGGTCAGATCTTGTACAAATTTTCAAAGATATTTTGAAGCAATTCACTCGAATCAAGACGTTCCAGTTCCACGTAAGAGAAAGGGGGAGACTGGTTCGTTTAGAATAAATTTACTCGAATGAATCAAGACTCTTCAATTTTACTTACGAGAGAGAGGGAGACTGGTTTGTTTAGAACGAAGCGATTCATTTGAACGAATTAAGACGTTCTAATTCTATGTAAAAGATGGAGACTGGTTCGTTTAGAATGAAGTGATTCACCCTAAGGAATCAAGACTTTCCAACTCCATGTGAGAGAAAGAGAGAGGAGTTAATTTAGATCGAAGCGATTCACAGGAATGAATCAAGACTCTCCAAATCGACGTAAGAGGGAGACAGGTTCATTTAGAATGAATCAATTCACCAGAATGAATCAAGACTTTCCAAATCTATGTAAGCGAAGGAGGGAGATAGGTTTGTTTAGAATGAAGCGGACACTTCTCTGTTTCCACTGACCTCCATTAAATGGACAAGATATACGGTAGACTGTGTGATCACTAATGTTTTTCATAATATCATGAGTCTGTGAAATTAAATTTTAAAGTAAATTTTCATTTTTTAAATAATATCCTTCTAAACAGGATAAGCACTGGCTTAAACCAGTGTTTTAAATGATAATACAGGCAGTTCCATAAGACATGACATCATTCTTATCAAATATAGCAGTTCAAAGTGTATTAGACCCATAAAAAGTGTCTGGTTAAGATTATCAGTTTATGACCTTTTGATCAAATTAGTAAAGTGTGTATGTAGTCCTTTAAGATACTGAGTTTTAATGTTCAGTTCTGAAGCACTGTATTTAAAACACGAGTCTCAAAGTGTTTCGAGGAAATTACTTTGGTTTTATTTTTGCATTTCCCCAGCAAATCTAGCATGCATTTTATATTCCCTTCATTCTGTGTGATTGAATAAGGATCATGTTTGAAAATGGAAACCCTTTTACCGTTCCTAACTAAAGTGTTTCTCCTCTTCCCCATTCTAAACATTCACTGAACCATGAACAATACAACTCTCTAACCGTTCAAGCCGCAATTGTGGTAACACCCAGTCTTTGAAGTAATGATGGTGGGTGGACTCAAAGAATAGGCAAAGCAAAACAAACGTGAGAATCACAGTAATACCAAATATTAAAATGTCTGCTTTGGCTACAGAGGGCCATTATGGTATATCAGACCAATGCAGTCCAACCATCTGTCCATTCAAGTGAAATAGGTCAGCGTGAGGCACGCAAACTGGGCTAGGCGGTCAAAGGAACAAATCTGCTTGATATATAAACCAGCAAGTAAATGAGGGATTTGCAGCTGACTTACAATGTAATTTTAAAGCTTCAACCAAACAAAATATAGCATGGATGAAAAGCAAGCCATTTATTTATCTCCACAGGATCCACATGCATGTATTGTATACTAGAGAATGTAAACATACAAGCTATATCTTCTTGCGTCTCTAGATTCTTCTAAAAACTATTTACAGCGACTGTACAACTGTGACAGCCTGGCATAAGGATAAAACATCATAAATCATAAAGGGACTCATAAAAGCATAAATCAGTTTCAAAATGTTTGGCTGTTTCAGCTCTTCCCTATGCCATGGTGCATTGAGTGACTACGTGATCAGGCAATCTAGACTTGGCCGGGCACATTCAGTCTGCTGGATGACATCTAACAGCTGACCTTTACGTGCTCCCGTACATCTTGGCACCCGCAAGGGAACTTTGCTAAACAAATGCAATGCCGGTGTCTAGCATACACATGTGAAACGTGGAAGAATGTTTCATGCACTCAGACTCATCATGTTTTCATGGCTCAAACTAATTTTAAAAGACAGTGGTTTTCTTAAAATAACTGCCTGGCAACCACAAACAACAAAAAATAAACTACTGATCAAACTAATACACATTCGTGGCAACATCTCCCCTTTGAATCTGTGTTTACTTGATAACTGATTCACATGAAGCGATTCACTAGAATGAATCAGACTTTCCAACTCTACATAAGAGAAAGAGGGAGATAGGTTCGTTTAGAATGAAGCGATTCTCTCGAATGAATCAAACATTCCAGCTCTACATAAAAGAAAGATGGAGATAGATTTGTTTAGAATAAAGCGGTTCACTAGGATGAATCAGACTTTCAAACTCTACATAAAAGAAAGAAAGAGATAGGTCAGTTTAGAATTAAGCAATTCACTAGAATGAATCATGCTTTCCAACTCTACATAAAAGAGGGAGATGGGTCAGTTTAGAATTAGGCAATTCACTAGAACGAATCAGCCTTTCCAACTCTGCATAAGAGAAAGAGGGAGATAGGTTCGTTTAGAATGAAGCGATTCTCTCGAATGAATCAAAGATTCAAACTCTACATAAAAGAAAGAGGGAGATAGGTCAGTTTAGAATTAAGCAATTCACTAGAACGAATCAGGCTTTCCAACTCTATGTAAGAGAAAGAGGAAGACAGGTTTGTTTAGATTGATAGACTCGTTTAGAATGAAGCGATTCTCTAGAATGAATCAGACTTTCCAACTCTACTTAAGAGAAAGTTTATTTAGAATGAAGTGATTCACTAAAATGAATCAGCCTTTCACTAAAATGAATCAGACTTTCCAACTCTGCATAAGAGAAAGAGAGAGATAGGTTCATTTAGAATAAAGTGATTCACTAAAATGAATCAGACTTTCACTAGAATGAATCAGACTTTCCAACTCTACATGAAAAAAAGGGAGATAGGTGCATTTACAATGAAGTGATTCACTAAAATGAATCAGACTTTCACTAGAATGAATCAGTTTTTCCATCTCCACATGAAAGAAAGAGGAGGATTGTTTTGTTTAGAGTGAAGTGATTCACTAAAATAAATCAGACTTTCCAACTCTACGTAAGAGAAAGAGGGAGATAGGTTAATTTAGAATGAAATGATCCACTAAAATAAATCAGACTTTCACTAGAATGAATCAGACTTTCCAACTCCACATGAAAGAAAGACGGTTCGTTTAGAATGAAGTGATTCACTAAAATGAATCAGGCTTTCACTAGAATGAATCAGACTTTCCAACTCCACATGAAGGAAAGAGGGAGATAGGTTCGTTTAGAATGAAGTGATTCACTAAAATGAATCAGACTTTCACTAGAATGAATCAGACTTTCCAACTCCATATGAAAGAAAGAGGGAGACAGGTTCGTTTAGAGTGAAGTGATTCACTAAAATGAATCAGACTTTCCAACTCTACATGAAAGCAAGACAGAGACAGGTTCGTTTAGAACGGAGCAATTCACTAGAATGAATCAGACTTTCCAACTCTACATAAGAGGAAAAGGGAGACAGGTTTATTTAGAATGAAGCGATTCACTAGAATGAATCAAACTTCCAGTGAGAACCATTTAGGAAGAAATGATTCAATGAAGCAGATTTGTTATTGGCTCTTTTAAGAGAGGGTTTATTGTGTGTTCAGGACAAACTAATTCACTATAATGATATGATATATCACTTGATGTTATGTAGAGCCATTTTGGATGAACCAATTCAGCGGTATGAATCATAAATCCTAAATGTTGTAAGCGAAAATGTAGTTAAGTTAGTAGTGTCGCTACACTGCAACTTAATGTTATGGTCTTAAGTAATTTATGTAATGTATTTTTGCATAATGTTGGTTGACTGACAGCTGTTAGTGATGCTATGGTGAGATGATCAGCTGGTTTGGGTAAGGAGATGCTCACCCCACTCAGCTTCACAATACTAGGCCTTGTGTTGTATACTGAGAGCCTGTGTGCTCCATCACAGCATTACCAATCTGTCTCTGTACGACCTCTCCGCGCTAGAGGCCGAGATTTCTCACCACCCGCATGGAAGTCAGCGAGTGATATGTCCAATGGTTCTGTTTTTCATTGTGATTTTTTAGGAGATGCATGTTAGTGGTTCGTGAGGCAATTTCCCTTGTGTCTGCAAGTAGCATGTCCCTGAAAGAGCAACAGAGACATGATTGCATAAAAATGCAATAAAGCAATAGTTCCTTTTCATTGCGCCCTAGTTCTTAAGTCAATTTAAAATCAGAGTTGGTAGAGAAACTCTTACATTGTAAAAAATAAATACATAAATATATATAATATAAATAATATATATATAAAAATCTATATATAATATTAATTGTTTCTACACCAATTTTTGAGGTGTGATGCCTATTTTTGCAACTTGTTAGAGTAAAGAAAAACATCTTTGTGATCATTTATATGTATGTGAAAGCAAGCCAGTAGCATTAGGTTTCCTTTTTCACCAGGGTTGCCAGGTTTTCACAACAAAACCCACGCAACTGCTACTCAAAACTAGCCCAATCACATTTTGGAGGGGGTCCACCAGTAAAATTGCATTCCGGGGGGTAAAATACATGTTTTTTGGTGAGGTTACCCTGGTAAAATTCGCATTTCACAAGCTAAATATCACATTAAATAAAAAACAACCCGCGGCATCAGTATTAAAGTAGCCCAATTCCGCGCAGACTTGGCAACACTGTTTTTCACCTTAGAGCCCAAATTAAAGCTCATTTCCCCCTCAGAATAAAAAAAGTATTTATAGAAATATAGTATATTTATTAATCAGTTTTTTATTTTTAGTTTTATTTCAGTTTTGTTGTGCTTTTGACATTTTTATTAATTTCTGTTTATTTTTTAGCTTTAATTTATTTTACTTTTATTTATTTTAGTTATTAGATGTCTTTTATTTCAGCTAGATGCCAAAACAAGTTTTTTTATTTAACGTTTTCATCTGTTTCTATATATTATCTATTATTTATTTTTTATCTATTTTGATTTAATTTTATTATTTTATATTATATTTAGATTTTATTTTAGATGTTTACATTTATTTTATTATTTAAATTTTTAATTTAATTTAATTTACAACAATCTCACAGAAGAGACTTAATTTATTATTTTAACTCTGTTACACTATTTAATTTTTTTTTTTGCTTTGAACACCCGCCCCCAAACTTTAATTTCTATATCATGCCAAATCACAACAGAAGTATTTTAAGGTTATGTTTTGCTATAGAACAGGTCTATACCTTGTTCTTTTATAAAACAAACGAAATAGTCTTATGTTATTGATCTTATTTACACGATGGCATGTCATCTCTACGTGGATGCGAGTTTACAATTTCTCCTCCGGAAAAACGCGGACGCGAGTCGCGAGTCCATTCATTAAAACGGATTTACTCTATAGCACAGATTGCCAAAGAATTCGTCAGTTTTTGGATTAGTAAATCAAAAGTAGGTCTCTCCCTTAATTCGAATCGCGATGTGGACTAATGTCTGTGAATATTAAAACGCAAAAAGACGGTTTAAATATAAATCCTCCATGTTAAGCATGGCTCTGTATGAATGAATGGCGAAGACGCGGTTTTGTTTACTACACAAATACTGAAGCACACGTGAGGCTTGCAGTGATTTTCGGCCTTTGCTTTTCATTATATGATGACATGAACACATGAACTTCATCTCCAGAGCTGCTGTGAGAGTCATTTCATGTGAATTTTACCATTTCACTTGAGAAAATTAGCATCATATCATAGTGTATATGCACAAAAACGAACCGGCAACCTGTCAAAATAAAAGTACGGTTTAACATGTAACAGAAATATATTATTCTTGTATTACTTTTGTACAGTATAATGTAGGTGTTCATATATTCCTATTTCTGGCTAATTTAAATAAAACAATTAAATACTAAAAAAATACAAAATTACAAAAATTACAACAAGATTAACCACCTAATTGTAGGAAAAAAAAAATTACAATTATTATTAAAAGTTTTTTAACAGAATATTCACACAATTTTTCTTACATGTATTAATTTTAACAGAAAAACCTCTGTTTGTTTGGCAACAAATAAAAGGGTTTAATTTTCATTTCATTAAAAAAAAAAATGTTTAATGCCTTTCTTTGATTATCAGAAAATTAAAACACAAGAATTTCTGAAAAATAAAAGAAAAACAATTGTAGGGCCCTATTGTTCAAAATGAGATGTTGAGAAATAAATGTTTTTGTTATTACACAGAGAGTAAAGTACCAGAAAAAAACTACCGTATCGTCCGTACCTGAATCCTAAGGGAAACACTGGTATCTAAATCTTGTATAAAATGTATTATATAGAAATGTAATAAATATATACGTTTATAAAGAAACCATTTAAGGCACTTTAACTAACCAGATGCTTAATGACCTTCAGACTGCTGATGTAAAGTCACAATGTTTGTCTCTCTAGTGATATCTTCTCTATCAAGCTCTTTGTGCATATAGTGCGAGGCTGAAGTGCAACCCCTTCCTCTATCTGTCACAGGAAACAGAGCCTGCAGAAAGCGTAGAGGTGTAAGTCAACAAAGACTCAGCAAAGAATAAGTGCTTAGTGGCCCTGAAAAGTTCTAATGTTGACATTGTATTGAATACAAGATATCTTATCACAAAATGTTTGCTTTCTTTGTACTGCACTGCAACACTGCAAGGTAAAGACTGTATGTGAAAAATACAAGACATGCTGTCATGCAACAGAGTCAGAGAGGGCAGAGAATTCATTCTGTCCTGCAGCTGTCTTGCCGTACATGATCAGCTCATGCAGGGTAGACATGATAAGTCAGGGCTCTCCATGCACGACGTGTAGCTGTAAGAATGTTCAGGGCAGCTGAGGTTACATAAGCCAGTAGGCGTGGTTCTCAGCTGGAACTTTTACAACCACATACGCAATGTCGCCTTGGTTCCCCTCACCCATACAGGCTATAGCGCATGCACTGCTCATGCACGTCTGCCAGCACTTTAAATTATTATCATTGCTTATCAGTTCAGTATAGCTTCTCTGGTAAAATGAGTGTGCTTTTTACTGGAATACTTTTTCCATTTTTATGATTATTCCTTCACTGAGTCTGTTAGGAATTTGGAACATATGGTATTTGCACAAAATTCTCAAGAAAAAGATATTACTCTTCTTGGCCTGTTGTCCTCATAGACTGAATGGTCTGTTCTCAGTGTCCTCAGAAAGGGTCCAGCTGACTTCTTTACGTGATTTAATCTAATTTAAAGGACAGGAGCAAGTCATGCAAGTCATTAGGTAGATTGTCAGTCATGTTCTACACTGCTGCATTATGCATGAAACTTTTGAAGTCAGGGATTCAACTGTTAATAATTGAACTCAAGCACTGAAATTATACCACTTTAAAATGACAGCATTGCAGTTTGAAGCTATATATTTCAAAAATGTAAAATCATACATATGTGTGTATAAATAGGGTATAGAGGCAAACTTGCCCGTTACTGTTGGGACTTTTATGTCCACTTTTATGTCCTTTTTTTTTTTGGTTATACAAAGATTGCATTAAAATTGTCTTGGAAACTTTTTATCTTATTTTCATAATTGTTAATAATAATAAAATTAAATAAATAAATTAAATTAATAAAATAACATTTTTGCTATAGATTTGTTTAAAACTATAATAACGTAAAAGTGACAATTTCAATATTAAAATACAATTATTCAATAATAATGACTTGCTTTATATATATATATATATATATATATATATATATAT
>JAHKKF010537857.1:0-22463 GCA_019740295.1 Labeo calbasu
ATAGACGATAAACACCTGTGTCAGCAGCACCACATTCAACAATTTCAACAAATTGTGGTTTAAGTAAGGCTAGCCAAAACACTGCAAGTCATCCTCTCTGTCAAAATCTTCAGACATGTTTGCGAAGACTGTTTTATGTACAGTATGCATTTTCCTCTGCTTGTAAATAAGGCATAGTGAAGAAATGGTTGAATAAAATCATTTTTTCTTTGTGCAACAAAGTATTCTCATAGCTTCATAAAATTACAGCTGAACCACTGATGTCGCATGGACTATTTTAATGATCTCACTACCTCTCTGGGCCTTGAACGTGTCAGTTGCGTTTCTGTCTATGCAAGGTCAGAAAACTCAATTTGTGTTCTGAAAATGAACAAAGATCTTGCAGTTTGGAACGACATGAGGGTGAGTTATTATTGATGGAATTTTGATTTTGGGTGAACTTTTTTTAAGTTGGACTTTTGGTAAAAATGAAATAAATTTATTTCTAAAAACTTGAACACTTGATTTCACACTAGAATCTGTATCATAGACACTCTTATATGTCATTGACCCATCTGCCAGGTAAAATGTTTACAGCACTAATTCAAACTCAAACAGCCCAGCAGAAGAACTGCCTCAGAGATCCTGAACCTTCTAATATATTTTCAAATCACTACTCTGAAACAGAGAATCTGACATTAAATTTTATTTTTATCTGCCAGCTCATTGCATTTAAACAGCATCAGCTGTGCCTCTGCTCCAAGCAGTTTATGATGTACAAACAATCTTCAACATACCACCTCCTTCTTCGACACGCGCGCACACACACGCACACACAATCACATGAGGTGTAAATGAACGGAATGGAGACAGATAGCTGTAGGCTGCAAGCAGGCGGGATTGGTTTGACCTGCTGACATGCTGCGTGCAGGTATTGGCGGCTCTGTGTGGGCCGAGCACTTATCCCCTCTTTCCACTGTCAGGAGAGCCCACACGGGCCTCACCGCTGACCTGCAGCTGCATGAGCGCCGTCTGTCTCATCCAGGTGCACTATGTATGGCCACATATATATTCGCGTAAACAAACACACACATTTACACACCGTACACACACTCGCGCACGCTATCTCAAATACACACACGCAAGATGCAATCGTGAACGCAGGTGGCGAGTGAACCCACAACTGTATCACTGCCAAGATATGATCAGGTATCCAGCGTATGTGCGTATGGTCCACATATGTTCGCTCAGATTCGCTATTTAATAGAAGCCCTGCGTGACTCAGGGACAGAACAGCTTTCCTCCTAAATGCCCTTTGACTATAGGGAAAAGAGTTAAGTATACCTAACAAAATGCACATGTGTGACTGAAGTGATTCGTTTGTAAATTGCTCAAGAAAAGAGATCGAGAGCAAACGGGAAGGAAAAGAAAACACGGCATGGAGGACTATAGAAAACAATCCGGTGAGGGGAAAAAAATACATGTGCGTGACATTTGTTTGACGCTCGCGAAGATCCTGCAGTATGAAGCTTTTATATGGCACTTAATGAGACGAATGCACCTCTCCGCTATCACCTGGACGTCCTTAGGTGTCAGCTAACAGATTTTTGTCCATATCTGGCTTGTTTTAGGCAGACAAGGAAGGGTGGGGGTAGAGAATGTGCAACATTTCACGCTCTTAACTGGGCTGCGCTCTCATAGACAAATTGTTAAAGCAAAGGAAAAAACATATGATGTGAAAACAACACCTGTTATTGGTGCGAGAGCGAGTGAGCGCCAAGTTCCTGTTGACTGACAGAAGCTGCCAGGGCTGGAGAAAAGAAACGTGCTTGATTTCAGTCCCGCTCGCAGCAACCACGTTCCTGGATACGATCCTCGCTAAATCCTCTACTCCTACCAGTCGGTGCTTATGGACTCACCCCCCTAATGGTGTCCAACACAGGTCGCCTGCACGGGGGCTCGTTTAACGGGAAGAGAGAGCAGTAAGCACACCCAGAGGAGGGATAAGGCAGCCAGGCTGGTGCCTGAGACTTGGCCGGGGTTCCTGGCTCTGAGACTGGAGCTAGCTCCTGCAGCAGGTGGCTGCCTACCTGCCTGCAGAAAAAAAGAGACAGAAAACAGGTTCTCACGGCAGGCTCTGGTGGAGCCAGGATTGCCTGCCAAGGTCTTCTGTCAGACTGAGCTGGTTTAGAGAGAGAGAGAGCGCGCATTGAACTGCTTCATTACCACGGCAACAGCCAGATTCAAAAGTGGTGCCTGCCAAGAGGCCCCATTCAGCCATCCCACAATACACCACAATTCAGTGAGCACATTCCTCCAGAACAGGAAATGCAGATATGTTTTACTTTACCGCTTTCTGATTAAGCTCCAAACAATGTTTTGGGGAATCATCTGTAACATGCCGAAACTTTTTTTAATCCGAGGTGCCGTTATGTGATCTAAGCCTTTCGGAGACTAGTTCCAGCAGTGTGATCTGTGAACTTTGTGTCGGGCAAGCTGCTTTAAATTTGTTAAAATTCTAATGTGGTCATGTTGATCTGATTAACCATGACTTAATATGCCAGGGTTTCAATATTGTATATAACATGGTTACATTTTTAAATGATTTAAAATGACCAAGTACTAATCAACTGTTACTTGGAATGTGAGAGTTTGGATTTATCTACTGTGTGTTTATTGAACTTCTTTGGCTTAAAAATTCACATTTTAAGCATTACATCATTAAAAATGACTTAAATGACTTTCATTAAAAATTAAACTTCAGATTGCTTGAAAAATTAGATTTTCAATGTTTAAATAATTCAGACTGATCAAATAGTACTGATCAACCGTTATTTAGAATCTCAGGGTTGTAGATTTATAATTCATTGAATGTCTTTCAGCTTAAGTATGCAGTATGATTTTAGATGTTAAAATAACTTATATAAAAAAAAAAAGTACTAACCAACCATTACTTGGAATTCCAAATTAAGCTATCAAATTCAGTATTCAATTATTGGAATTATAATTTAATTATTCCGTTAATTGTACTTGTTTTACTTACAAATCCAAAAACAGATTTTAAGTGTTATGAAAGATTTTAAAATAATTAAAAATAATCAAGTGCTTATTCACCCTTACTTGAAACGGTTCATAGTTTAATAAACATAGATCATTTAATGTTTTTGGCTTGAAATATACAATGTTTGGTGTTAAAACAACTCAAAATAATCAAGTTATAATCAAGGGTTTGGAGTCATACTTGCATTACCTTTTGAAGTTATTTGACTTAAAAAATCTCAAAATAATAATTTAATCATTAATTGTTAATCTAATTGTTAAGATAACTTCAAATAATCAAGTACCCAGAAACTATTACTTGAAAATGTCAGGGTTTGGATTACTAATTCAGTTATCTACATCCATTGAACTTAGTTGGTTTAGACCATATCATATTAGTGCTGAGGGGAATAATACCCACAGTCCCTTATACTTGAATAATTTACCATTAAACATGGGAATTTATGGAAGCATTTAAGCAGTTGTTAAGAATTGATAGATGTTTTAGCTCTTTTTTGAATTATTGATGTTGTTTTGTTGTAAATAGTTGTTTCATGTGATTAGTTTTCCCTTCAGTGAACTTGGATCCTTTTCAATACATTTCATTTTTTTGCCAAACAAAGGTGCATAACAAGTCCGCTTTGTGAATTTCTAGGTAACATTAGGTAAACTTGACAACACAAGGTTTGAGAAACTTCCTGCACTGGGAGAACAACACTCAGATTTTTAGTCCAACGATGAGATATACGTGTATATTTTAATTGGTATTTAGATACAAGTCCCACAAGATTTTTATAGCATTTGGCATCAGTTATCTGTGTTGGATCAAAACGAGTGAGTTGTCACCTTTGTCACGTTCAAGAACATTTTGTGCTGTATATAGCACCTGACAAAGTAACATCGCTACACACACGCTCTCACGCACAATGTCTTGGCCTCATCAAAATGTGAAATCGACATGTTCATCACTCCTACAATCTAACACCAACCCAGTGGCAGTATAAACAGACAGCTTCTCACCACACTGTCTCTGTCTATATCATACTCTTTTCTTATCCAGATTTCACACTTATGGCCTCACACTGAGGTGGCAGGGTCATTCCTGTTCAGCAGTATCTATAAAGCACTTTAACATTTAAAAAACATGAGTTTGCCTCATATTTCTGTAAAAATTGTATATTCCTTGGAAAGAATTAACAAGGACTAATTTAGGATTAAACAAGGACCCAAAATAAAAATTTGCTGAAAATTTACTTACCTTCAAGCCATCCAAGATGTATATGAGTGTTTCTTCATCCAAACAGATTAGGAAAAATTTAGCATTACATCACTGACTTACCAGTGGATCTCTGCAGTGAATGGGTGCCATCAGAGTGGGGAGTCCAAACAGCTCATATATAGTAGTCAACATTTTTGTTTTTGTTTTAGGACAACTTTGATGAAAGGTTTTGATCCATTTCAAATGCTGACTACTGTAAATGTCACAAGTGATCAACAGTAAAAAGATGCGTGCTTATAATAAATTCATCGTTAAAACATTTTTAACTTCCAACCATTGCTTCCGGCTGAAATATGACCCCTCTGTCCGTAATATTCTGCAATGGGAAGAAAAAATACATCTTACCTGAATCAGGAGAAAAATATGCACTTGATCAAGCCAAAACAGTCCTAAGTAAAATTGTTGGTGGATATTGATGTGAGAGGTCAATAAGTGGTGAATATTTTCGTTGGAGGAAGCAATACTACGGATTTTGTATTGGTATTTAAGCAATGGTTTAAAGTTAAAATGCCTTAATGATAGATTTGTCAGACATTAATTGATGGTCTCTACACTGTAAAAAAAAAAAAAAGTATCAATGTTTTACGGTTTTCATTGAAATTTACAGGTAAATACCGTAATTTCATTAACTGATATAATGTTAATATACCAACCTATTGAAGTACTGAAATCTGTTTTGTACCTTTGTAATACACTGATAACCATCAAAAGCAGGTGGTGATGAGAAATTCACATGATGAACCAAAGCTCATCACAGACAGCTTTTAAATATTAACATATAGAAGATCCACAGTGTCATTCACACAAACACTAAACACCATCATGGTAACACACATGAAACTGAAATAATGCAATAAACATTAACTTAACAACATCACATGTAACATACAACCTTAATGTACAAAACTGCTAAGAAAAAACTAAGAAGAAAGAGTTATTTCAACAAAAATAACTCTGTGACTTTGTAACAAAAAAAATAAATACAAAAATGTAACACAGGGTATTCTGGAATGTAAATTTATGGTTATTCACTGTCTTTTACCGTTAACCATTTAACAGGTTTTTACTGTAGCAGTTTTACAGTTTTTTACAGTTAAATTCACGTTCATTGTTTACAGTGTAGTGAAAAATAAGTATACTAAAATGTACTTAAAATACATTTATTTCATGCTAGGTATACTGCAAATACATTTCCATATTATGTACTTAATAAAAATAGCCTGCAATTGTAATTTTATTCTAGACTGATATATTTAAAGTGTGCTAAAGTGGAACAACTAATTTTGTACTTAATGCACTTTAATTGTGCAGAAGTAGCGCTGTCCAACTAAAGATATACTTAAGTATATTTGATTGCGGTAAAGTGGAACTATTGCAAGTATACTTTAGGTACACTTTAAATATTTTGCATTTAAAGACCAATATTATTTAAAAAAAAAAAAAAAAAACATACAATCCTCATCAATAGTGACTTTAAAACATATTTTAGACAAAATATTAAGAAATGTGCATTGTGTACAAGCAGTACTCAAAATGAAGTTTAATTACAATTTTTATATCGGTAAGTCAGGAGAGATATGTCAGCAAATATGTTAATAGACTATAATTAGTATAAAATAAATGTAATAAATCTATTACTTTTTTACTAGGGGAGTCCTGGATTACTTGTGGATTATTGAGATGCTTGTGTCAGTTATTTGAACTCTGATTCTGATGGCACCCATTCACTTTAGAGGATCCACTGGTGAGCAACCCATATGCAAATGTTATATGCATATATTAGATTTCCTTGTATAAAATATATTTTCGTATGAACAAAAAGATATATGAAACCTGTTATAAACTAGAACATTAGAATATTTGTGGACGCCATATACATGTTCATACTATGTAGACTAAGAAAATATAAAAGATAGACATTAGGTATTTTAAAAAATGTATTAAAGTAACATATATAAGCATGCAATATATGTTGTTTTAATAAAGTTGCATATATAAATAAAAATATACAAATATATATTTCATCATTTTGTTTGGAGAAACAAGAAGCAACAAACACCAGGAATATCTCTTGATATTTATTTTTTTAATGTTAGAAGTTAGTGAATAGCAGTCAGAAAATTATTTAAAACTCCCTCATATTTAATTGTGTTATTGTAATAAAAGAAAACAAACTAATTAGATTTTCCAAAATTGAGTTTATTATTTATATATTAGGACATATTTCTCCATATGCTACATCCATATCTGTAACATTCCACTTTTTTTTTTCGTTTCGAGTTAATGAGAGTGATTAGAATGATTTAGCCATGCTGAGAACCATAATTACCTTGTACTCGTAACTTTCACTATCCACACTATAGAAACAGGAAGTGAAGATGGGAGAGGAGAGCGTAAGAGTCACAGGGAGACAGAAACGGAGAGAGAGAGAGATGGAGAGAGTGAGAGATCAGGCACTCTCCACTGTGGCCAGGGGCTGGTAAATAATGAATGTGTGGCAGACACAGTGCCAGTTTGAAATGTAAATGTGACGTCTGTATGTGTGTGTGTATGTGTGTGTGTCACGGTTGTAACTGAAATGAAGATGGCTGTAGGGTCAAGAAAGTATTTGGAGGAGATATGAAAAGAGTGTAAAACCAGAGATACAGAGAGTGGGAGAGAGAAATGGGAAAATAGAGGTGCGGATGAGGAAGAGCGAAACAAAAATGTTCACCTTTGCTTCGACATATAGCATGTATATGATATGGCAACCTAACTTTTAAAATATTATTCTCTACAAGCCAAACAGTTCTTCTGTGTTTCTGTGAGGTCCAGATTAATGATGCCCCCATGGAGATGTATCTGAAGGACAGTATGTGTGAGGGGACGTCTGATCTCCTCTGCGCCCTCACCATGGGACCAGGTCCAACGGATCTACCGGCCCGCAGGGCGGAGCAGACAGCTCTGGCACTCCTACTCTGTATCCAGACTAATTTCATAAAAGACAGAGAATATTCCCACAGAAAGCACTGTAGGTCACACTGATCAAGGACACAAAAGAGTCTTATTATAGAGAAAGAGTGCAAGAATGATAGAATTAGGAGAGGGTATTTAGAAAAGCCACTGGTTGTTTTGAAGATAAAAGCTTCTTACTGTAATATGCTGATGGATAAGCAAAACCCTATAAGTCGTCACGTAAAGAATTACTTTCTTCTATGGCTAGTATACCTTACCAATCAAATCATTTATGTCTGCCAGGCAAATGTCACGTCACATAATAAATATATTAATAAACAAAGCTGATGTATTTTATATTGTGGCCCTCCTTTTTCAGATCATGCTTATATCCTTGACTTGAAATGTCCAGAAAATCTAAAGAATTGGCTTTAACAACTAATGTAAATGAAGTTAAAATACAGCAAATTAATTAGATCTCATACAAGACTTTTTCGGTGCTTCCGTGCTTTTGGTTCTTATTTAGAAGCATGCCTACAGCAGTGATGACTGCAACGGCCCAGTTTTAGTTGGCCTGTTCACACTAAGAAAAAGACTCTGAAACCATACCATGCCTTCATGCCATTTCCTCTAAATGTGTGCGTGTGCCCATTTCAAAGCCAGTCCCTGAGCAGGGCAAAGGGGTGGGGGGTTAACAGGTGACAGTGGGGGGCAGAAGGCGGGCCAGGAGAGAACATGCTGGCAGCACAGTTTGAGCTCCAGAGAAATTTTGTCACTCTTGTCACTCTCTCCAAAAACCCTTGAATCAAGCTCACCCCCCTCCCTGCGTCCATCTGGACCCCTGCAGGAGACCAACCGCGCCCTGAGCTGCGCCTGTATCTCTTCATACATGCGCGCACATGCATACTTACTGACCACACCCACACACCAGTCATACACGCAGCTGTCTTTCCCTTCCTCCTGGCAGGTTACCCCCCCAGTAGAGTGTCAGTCCACCGTGTTCTCTTCCCCAGCCAGCTGGCAGCTCGTCAGGGGCAGGGCGGCTCTCGGCTCCCTGCTCTCATCACTCGGCAATGGGGAGGACAGGCTGACTGGCTGGCATATGCTGGATCCGACCTCCACACGCCACTGCGGTGCTCTCTGTCTCTCAGCCTGGCTCGGTGTCCATCAGTCGTCACGCAGATCACACCGTTTACCTCTGCTGTGAGTGTGAAACGGGGGCAGTTGTCGATCAAAACATCCTTTTTAAAAGTTAACAGTGGAGCATAATAGGGAGTTTCTGATCTTGCAGTGCTTTCTTCTGATTTTAGATATGGATGTTGTATATTAGTACTGGCAGGCTTCCAGATGTCCTACACTAGACAGAATGCCCTGTATAACCCTCTTTTCCTGTATCAAATCAGAGTCAGCTGAAGCCAAAAGGACTGACTCCCCCTTCCCTGCTAGTGTTGGTTTTTACCTGTGTTGCAATGCTTTCGACTTCCAGAGGTGGTATAGCAAGCCAGGTGGGTGGTATTAGAACAGATTATCACCCCATACTTGGCGCTGTTTGCGCAGCATACCCACCATGTAAAAGCCAGTTTCACCATGGTCACGGTTGACCTTTCATCTGCATGACTGGCAGCCGGTTTCCACCGCAGTTGGGCCTGAGTGAGATATCCAGGTGTAGCCAGAGGAGACTTTCCCTAAATGAAGCCCACAGCGGGGGGATTCCTCACAGGTGTCTCCCTGGTTAGTGGAAGGCCTGTTTGGCGATGCCGAATACCCCAAGCACTGCCAGGCTATTTACATCCACTGTGCATGTCCAATCAGACTGGGCTTCCAGGGAAACACGTTCTGCATCCAGCCTGGTGCTCAGTAGGCACTGCTCTCTGACTGATGCAATTCTCCCAAAGCTTTGCCAATAAGGAATTCACACAAATACTCTGCTGCAAGATTTCTGCAGAATCAGTGCAAGTACCATCGGTACAAAAATTGAAAAATTAAACATGATCATGTGAATTGGAAGGTTTCCGTTCACAGTTACTCATCTCTATAAACCATCAACAGTTAATTACACCTTAAACAATGATTTGAATGCTAAAAAAAGTGATCAGAGTACATATGGTAACCTTGTCTGAGGAACAAACAAAAAAAATGAACCCCTTATTCACCAAGCTATTACTTTAAGAAAACCAGACACAAATGTAAACATGCAAACATTGTCCTAGCACACACTACGTACAATCTCTCCTGTGCAGCCGTGGTAGACAGGCTTCCAACACGCAGAGGATTAGGTCTGCTTTTACTGTTCAGCGTGGCATAGTAATTACCCCTTCTGTATGTGTGTCTCTCAGAACACAGAACACTGATCTAAGAACCCATGCTGTTGCTCCACCACTGCAGGACCCTACTGATCCAGAAGAAGGAGAGAGAGAGATGGATTGAGCCTCAGCCTTGTCAGGATGGATTAAAGAAAAGACTTTGAGGGTTTTTTCAGAAATGCTGAAACTGAGCTTCCTGCTCTCCACAGTTCTTTTACTCCTGGCTCTCGCTTTTATCCTTTTTTTTTTTATCTCAAGCCATTCATTAATTGTCCCCGAAATTAACGAGCACGTCATACATCCGTGAACACCTCCAATAAACCATCAGGGAGGCCTCGGAATGACAGATGACATCCGTCCGTCTCTGTATAGGGAAGCACGGCCTGACAGGCTGAGAAAGAAGATGTCACTCATCTAATGGAATCTCTTAGCCATGCCCACCTCGGTGAGCAATAAACAAGTAAACGTGCAAACACTCTGGGCCTCTGAATTTCAAACCTGACCGTCTCGTTCACAGCACAGCCTTGGGTAATTAAGCTCTCTATTGTGAAGGCAGGGTTTGATAACGTACTTCTCTTAATTCAGCAATATTTATGTCTCAGCTCTGCATAGCGCAAGGCGTATTGTACACTTGAAAAGAGCCATGAAGAGCTTCAATCACACACAAAACACACACACACACACTTGCAAACACACACCCACCACACAATCACACTCATCTCCTCAAGAGGACATTATTGGAAACTCCCTGCAGAAAACATTATTTCAGGCCTGCGGAATAAATGAGGACAGTTCGGTGGAAGGCTGCTGGTAACCTGCACGGCTTATTTTAACCTGTCTCATTGCAACAACCTTTAGTCCTCATTTCCTGGCAATAAAAACATATTTTACTGAGTGGTACCTGTCAAAAAAAAAAACAAGAAACTTGTTCAGAGGATCTACTATCTCCCTTTCTCTCCCTGTCTGATTGATGTTCTGAGGAGGCATTAACACTTCTTTCCATGCCTGTACTGAAGTTAATGCATGGGAAAGATGGATTACGCCACGTAATGGCGATGGCTTCCAGAAAGATGGCTCAGGAATCAATAATGAGTTTGTCCTCCCCTCTTTCTTCTCCGTGCTCGTCGCTTGCTTCGCTGCAATTAAATAAAACCACATTTGCATATGGAAAAATAATTAAAACAAACAAACCGCTAGGACTGCACTCTCTCCCACAGGAGAGAAAGCCAGAGATGAGGAGGACCCAAAAATGAAAAATGCCCCTCACTGAAGGGTGTAATTGCACCGCTCAGCTCCTCGTCCATTAATCCTGTCAATTCAGCTCTTCACCAGTTCTTCTTGCTCTCCTTTACAGCTTCACCACAGTCGTGAGGCATGAATGCACAGATGATGTGGGTCTTGATGAAGAAGTTTAATGAGTGAAACTACAGACCAACTTTGCTCATTAGGATAAATGTGAGTGATCCATTAAGACTTGTTAGTAATATGCACTAATGTTGAAGCATATATGAGGGAGGCTATTGAGGACTTCAATCATAAAGACACCAATGTGTGCGCACATGCGTAATCTCCCTCGGAGAACTCGGGAATAAACTTTCTCTTTTCCCAAATGTGCATGAAAGTGATTCGTAGAGTGTCCTCTGCCTGAAGACTCCTGTGTATCTAGGAGCTAAAAAGAATGTGTGTGTGCGTCTTTTTGCATACATGCGTTCCTGCATTTGCAGGGTTGGAGTCTTTGAAAGGACTCCCTGCTGATGCTGCAGGCAAGGAGCCATTGCTCAAGAGTCATGCAAGCAGGAGAGAGAAACCGGCTAAAAACTCAATTTCAACTTCATTTAAAGCCCGGGGATAAAAGATAGACAATCTCCCAGCATTCCCACAACCTCATTGAGGCCATATCAGTGCACAGACGCATGAGCCCTGGCACGGTCTGTACCGTAGTGGGCAGGGTACCAGCCGCAGAAACACATGTTAGTCCAGAGAGAATACCACCTCCTGGAGAGGCTCTGCCATGCTGTGAAAGAGCTGGCCAGGTTGGCAGCTCATCGGGCAAGGCACACAGTCCAAAGGGGGCAACTTGGGTGTAATCCTCCATAGTCATGGTATGGCGAGCCATGCCCGGTTCCTCAAGTGCTGACTGTGCAGATGCCAGTGGTTCTCTTGGAACCTCTTGATGGGCAAATATGTACCAAAGTAAAGGTTAAATTCATAAATTCATGAATAAGTTAGCATGATTACATTTTCATTTTAAAGGTGAGGGAAAACCATACCATCCTGGTTCGTTTGAAAGCTCTTCGATTATATTTTCCCTCAAAAGTAGCACCTCATGTCCAGGCTTGTGTATTATTTAAAGGTTCCCACATCAGACACACGCTCCTAACGGGGCAACTGTGCTTCCAAGCCCCATCAAGATGCCTGCGAGATACACAAGGTACATTTGCATTCGTCGAGGCCTGCCATGTTTTCTCTTCCTCCCCTGAAAGAGCTCAACATGATCCAGTGGGCTGTAGCCCCAGGCTAGAACAACACTGCTTAAAAACGCCTGCTTTCTGACGAGGAAACACTTCCAGGATTGCAAAGCTCGCTCTGATCTGTCCATCCCCTGTGCTGTCTATAGACGCTGCCTCGTCTCCTCTGTTTAAAGACTCCTTCAGCTTTCCAAGAAGAGGACTGCAGGTTGAGTTGGGCGCTGACTGAGAATGCAGTATTACAGGTCACTCTTATTGACATGACTTTGGAAAAATTGTTAAATATTAGTAGAGAATTAGCCAGGCATTCCTAGAGAGTGGCACTAACAAAGCCATGGCTTTGATGTCCAGGGAATGCATGAACTGATAGAGCACCGATATATATCGGCAATATCAGTCCTGGAGTGCCACTGTCATGCAAAGTTTAGTTCCAACCCTAATCAAACACACCTGAACAAGCTAATCAGTGTCTTCGTGATTACTAAGTCTACAAGCAGGTGAGTTTTTTAAGTGGTTGGAACTCTGCAGGACAGCAGCACTCCAGAACCTATGTTACCTATCCCAGTAGAGAATGTATACCTTCTTTTGGATACCTTCTTTTGGAGTTCTTTTGGATAAAACTGTCTTCCATAAATGTAAATAATAATGAAAGAAAACTTATCCCACAGCTGAAGTTGGTTTTGTGTTTTTTTTTGTTTCACATCTCGAGCTTCTGTGTTTGAATTAACTAAAACCCAGCGCTTGGTTCTAATATGAATGTTCAAAATGGATGAGACCTTTAGCACAGAAGGTATTGACTAGTGGCTTCCATGATGCCCACCAGTTTCATCTGTTGTACAAGAAGTGTAAGCACAGAAGAGTTATGGGTGTGCCTCAGACCTTTGTCAGAAGAAAAAGAAAAAACTGATCTTGTGTTACATAATGAGGGATTCGGTCTCATCTCTGAAAGCAGATGGGGTGTGTGAGGCACAGCGGCTCCCCTGCAGTAAATAACTTGTTGACTGCTTTGACCTCTCTTTGTGCTGTTCTGGATGAGTGGACCTGCGGTGAACATGTGCTTGGAAGAGTAAAGGAACAGCGAAGGAGGGGGAGGAGGTTGTTGGGAGGGCATATGGCAGCAGCCTCTTCTTCAGAACTCAACGTAGTCTGCTCTGACACCCCTATCCTCCCCCCACCACTCCTCGACCAAGGCAGTGCTCCGTCCTGGGCTGCAGATTGCTTATGACAGCCGCACTATTTCAAGTGTAGATTTGAGCTAAATTGAAATGAGCAGTACCACCTGTGCCGGTGGGGGCCTGTGCTCAAGTCTCCTGCAGTGGTGCAGGGAAAAACCTGCTACCTACAACCTTCAAAGCCACCGCCTTCTCCTGCAATCTGCTTCCGCTCTTCCCCCCATTCCTTCAGCTGCCCCACAAGGATCCTTTCCCTGGAGCTCAACTCTCGAGCAGCCGGCTTTCAGATATTTCTCACGCTGCTAGGCTCATATGGTGTTGGTTAGCATGTAACAGACCCATTTTCTTTAAGAACCTAAGGATGAAACCTGACGGAAAGAAAATAAACTGGCGATATCGTAATATGACACTTCAAACGCGGAATCCGTCGACCGTTTATAGTCAGACGTACTAGTGTTGAATTAAGAAAGTGCTCAGGCGAGGTAATGACAGACGGGAAGTGACTCATTGCAGGCAGGATGTAGTGGTGTCAGTCAGCCATGAGAGTGGTGAGGGTGGCGTGAGGACAGACAAGGGGTCAAACACTCACCGCCTCATCGAGTTCATTTCCACACTGTCCTCTGCAGGGTGCTTCCCCTCTGAGGGACTCACCAGAGAAACGCTTCATTCACTCACTGATCAGTGGCCTTTTCCTCCTCCTCCTCCTCCTACCCTCTCCCTGCCTCCCCCTCCTTTCTCACTGTCTCTTTCTCACACACACACATACTGGGGTGGTGCGAGGCTCTGAACTGGAAGCCGTGCTTTCTAATAGCGCAACAGGAGGTGAGCAGTGTCACTCGCAGACTTTCAGCAGTGGGTGTCGGACTAGTGTAAACTGTATCATCAGTGGGATTGTACTGGCAGACACACCTGCCAACTGTTCTGCATACGGACATCTGCTAAACCATCAGATATGAGATGCATTTCCTCATAAAAATCCACGTCAGACCCTTTCCGAATCGCACGAGCCCAGCGGATCCATGGCAGTCGATGAAACAGCCCACAGCTGGGTGTAGTTATCTTAGCGCTGCTGGCCTGCAGTGACTATTATGGGTCAATGAGTAGGTCTGGTCACTCGATGGCTGTTCGTTAAAGAGAGGTCAGATGTTTCGCGTTGCAGTTAACCGTGTTTGCGGCTATGTTGCCACTCAGCTGGTCACTCCTAATGATCAGGCAATCGATAGGGCCTGCAGTTCCCTGTGACCAAGCTGTCAAAAGAACAAACACGCACACCACACACACTTAGTATGAGGCGGTATGGCACAGCCGAGCGCAGTGGTGTCAGATGATTATCCGTGAGAGACTAGTCAGTGGGAGTTTCTGCTACTGTTGAAAGAGACGTTGGAAAGCTTGTCTGGAACAATTAGGCATAAACGGCTGACAAAATACCAAACTGTAAATATTAAACAGTAGAGAGGTCAGCATGCTTGGATTTTTAACTCCCCTATGCAAGCTATGAAAGGAATGAAGAAATATTAGCATGTAATTTTGATTAAAAACAGCCTTGTATAGCCTGGCGCAGTCACTGTCTTTGATCATAATGCCTAAATAATGTTGATTTTGATCATTCTTCAGGAATTAATTTTTAGCTTGTTTATCTTGTAGCCTATCAGGATTGTAGCTCTTCCACCCAGAGAATGATTTACATGATTGAGCAAACAGACTGTGTGTTTGTCTGTTAAATCGCGAGTGTAGCCAAAACCAGAGTTTCGCATTTTAACTTCCATGGTTAGGGAATGGCAATGCGCACTACCTGTCTGGCATCATTCTCTGTATGTGTGTGTGCTGTCTCATGGTTAAGTGCACAGGAAGGCTCATTGTAGTCCACTGGGCTGGCAGATAAAAGCGGATTCATTCTCTGTGTCTGGCGACACAAGAAGTTCCTCCGAGTGGCTGGCTGGCCCGCCCCATCTGCTGTCCACACTGAAAGGCCCGTTTGTTGGCTGCTCTTCAGAGACTGGGCCACTCGGAACCCGAGGGTTCTGGAAGTGATCCAGAGAAGACTGTACCAAGCGGTTAGTCTGAGAGAGGCGCTGAGTGGCACCGTAAACAGGAGGCAGAGAGGGGACTTGCTGTCACACACATTTTATTGTTTCACATCAGCACCAGTGCAGTACCACAAAACAAGTAAATACACTGACAAAAGCAAAACTTTCAGTTAAATGGCTAAACTACAACATGAAAGGAAAGGGTGGTGAACAGGTTCAAGATGGCAGCCTGTTAACATATTAACACTTGACTTACAGTGTCATGACAAAATACATTTTTCAAATTTAATGATACAACTTGGATACTCAGGTTCTAAAATTACTATTAATATTGTTGTTGTTTTGTTTGGAGCTGGTGTGTTTTTTTTATAGTGTTAGCAAAATACTGAGCTAAATGTAATGGCCGTCTGTCTTCAGGGCTAATGGAGCCAATGATGGACATTTGTTACAATGCTGCCTAGCAGTTACGCACAGCAGAGCACATAATTGTATAAAAATATAAGAGTTTGTTGACTTCAACAAAGCACTTTCTGCTCGCCCTCCTTTTCTCCCTCTCTTTTTTTCTCTGCTTCTTATGGTTTCTTTGTAAAGGATTTAGAAAATTATGCCATTTAATTTAATACATTTGATACGTTGAATACAATGGAAAATATTAAATATAATGAGGTTATATAGCGATACGCTTTTTAAAACATATGCATGGAGTTTTTTTAATTCGCTATTTTTTCCCTGATGCCGATAATTAATATCTACCTGTAAATGTTTCGCTAATCTCCTCGGTTATATCGGTGCGGTTCAGTCTGAAAACTCTAATCCCATATTTACTTTCCAGCCGTTTTCTGTCCCCTGATAATCTGTTTATGCGTGAGTGTGGCGTTGCGTTCTGCCGGGTGCTTGAGGGGTGTGAGCTGTGTTGTACGGAGGGCTCTGTGCGATTACAG
Organism: Labeo calbasu; assembly: GCA_019740295.1. Lineage (NCBI taxonomy): Eukaryota > Metazoa > Chordata > Actinopteri > Cypriniformes > Cyprinidae > Labeo > Labeo calbasu. The sequence goes on from JAHKKF010537857.1 coordinate 16,143, forward strand.
GGGCTCAGTCTTGGCGGGCACTCAGAGTTGTCAAAGCCTTTGATCTGAACTGTCTTCATAATCACTTCAAAAAGTGTTCGCGGCACCGTGAGGGGTTTACAAATTCGCCCTGTACTTTTCCTGCACTCTTAAAGCGGTTGATGCTCTGTGTTTAAGGCCTGTCCGCCATGATGAGAGGTAAAGCATTTTAAAATCACCCTCTCTGCAGATACAGTTTGGGTATTTTAAAAACAAATTTTATTCTCCCCTATCTACGTGGTCATTTCAAACATGTTTATGATGTGTCTGTCGCTGTCGCCCTCCTTTAATTCTTCCTGTCTTTCTATAAACAAAGTGAGGGACAAAAGTGAAATCCTTCCTCCTTTTGCACTGCAGACTCACAAGGGGCGCAAGCAGAAGAAAAAAAATCGACTGTTCTCTTTAACAACTGCATTTGCATATTTTTATAGTCTCTCAAAGAAAAATAGCCGGCAGGCTAACAGCTCCAGCAGCAGTGTAAGCTGAAAACGGAAGCAGTGAGATCTATGTGTGTGTGTGTGTGTGTGTGTGTGTATATGTGTGTCTGCGCTCACAGCGTGGCCACTCTGTCCCTCTGCAGCAGATTGAGTCTGGGTCCAACGTGGAAGGAGGCCCCTCTCCCTGGAGAAGGGAGGGAAGGTGGGAGAGTTGAAGCTCCTCTTCTGCAAGAGAAATAACAATGTTAGAATCAGTTCGAACTGCATCTTGAACAAATATTCTTTCTACGGCACGCAATACACATTTTGTCTCCAGGCGCTTTTTTCTAAAGGTGTCCAGATGCTCACCATGTTCGCTAATAGAGTTTGTGTTGATATCTGATCACACTCCTTTCACTTTATTTATTGAGGTGAGTGACTGATCCTTAAATTGAGAGGAAATGTACTTTTCTGTGTTGGCAAACAAATAAAAATGCAGCACTGAGCTCTTTTCATTAACATCATAGATAGATAGATAGATAGATAGATAGATAGATAGATAGATAGATAGATACTTTTAATACTTCAAAATCTTGATTTAGGTTACTGATATGTTATTTTTATTTTTATGTATTTTAATGATATTATTCTTATTACATGATTTACAATTATTAGCTTCCACCGACGTAAAATTTTAAACCTATTCAGCCTTTTTTTAGTGAGTTTTTGACACCTTACAACCCAATTATCTGTATACAAACACCACAATAACAGTCAGTAATTGTTAACACACGTGGGTTTGCTGTTATGTATATACTCTCACGTCACCACGACTGCCATTACAAATGATATTACTTTATAATTTTTTCAGCATACGCTATAGGAGGCCTGTTTGCATGTATAACATGAGGTTTAGATAGAAATATCCAGCTCTATCACCCACAGCGAGCGCACTGTATAGCCATTATCGTGCATACCAGAAATTAGACTCATTGACCTTTCCACCTTACACATGAGACACATATGTTTCCTTAGCTTAGCCATTATTCAGCCTCTAAGCACTGCGGTGCACCTTTAGCATGCACATTTTAATAAAAGTGAGTGAGAGCGAACTGGAGGAGTTTAGAATGATCCATTGCATGTTGCCTGAGTTAAGGGCAGCATTTTAGCTGTGGGGCTGTCCGTGTGCCCGGCCTGAGTAATGAGTAATGTGTGGTAGGCAGTTTGGCAGAAGGTCAGGCCACTTCTAGCAGGCTGGTGAACGTTGCTTTTGTGACCCTGCGGGCTGCATGCGTGAGTGGGCCAAGAGGGAGAGAATTAGAGGAGGAGACAAAGAGAGGTAGAAATGGTACAGACGGAGAGTGAGGAAAGGCCCAGAGGTTTAGGAGACCATATAGGATGCCAAAATAAGGATACAGATGTATGTAAACCCATTTTTCCTGCCGTGGGTGGGAATGTAATTAAGATGAAACACACAAATGATTTTTTGACAACCGAGCGTGCCCACACATACAAAATCGGAAGATTTTACATAGTTGCTAAGACGTTTACACTGTCATTTGTCAGTCATACGTCAGCTTTTTCGACTGGCTTGAGCTGATTTAGATACACAAAATACATACACAAAGGCCCTATTTAGTCCATTTATATACTATGACTTGTATATTTCCACAAAAGTATCTACAGCAAAATGCTCCTGTTTCCATCACCTCTCTAGCAGAGTTAACGTTCCTGTCTGGTAACCCACTCCAGGACAGGCTCCATCATTTATCCCTGATCGGGCTGAAAGCAGCAGAGCTGAATTTGTGTTTCGACGCACTGCACTACCATAAACAGCCTCACATTTCCTTCCCATTTCACCATGAATCTCAAACGCCGCACGCCAGTTACATTAAAACAACACATGAGGAAAATTACAGCTGTATTATTTTATTTGCAGTACTTGTAATAGGCCTCGTATCGCAAACAGTATTTATTGAGCCACGCGGCTTTGCCGTGGATTTATTGTGTTGACAGTTTTGCACTCAGTCAAATGTAGTTATTTTGTATAACTTGTGCATAAAAGAAATGATTTCATCCGCATATAATCTTTTTTAATACTAAGGGGTGAGACAGTTCTCATCCAGCCGGTATGTCTAACCTAACAGTCTGCATTTTCTGCAACCAACAGCAAATCCTTAAATCCATAGATGTGCTGTTGAAACCAAACATCGAAGTTTCATCACTAAAAACCACAGCATGTCTGGCCACTGGTTTCTCACAACATAACACCTTCAGCTACTGAAACTCTTCTCCTCTCCTGTATCACAGAGAAAGACACTTTTGCGAGTGAAGCTAAAATGGCAAGAGACCTGTTTTCTCACAAAACGAGCAACAGAAAAAACAGAGAGGTCACTTCCATTGCGTGGTTCCTCTGTTATTCAATTTGATTGGGATTTTGGGTGATTTGCGCTGTGCATCTCTGGGGAAATAAATGCTTTGATTAATGTAATCCTGAGCAGGGAGGTACCACAAACCGCACTCCTCAGGGAACGGTGCTGTTTGACAAACAAAAACACGCAGGGCACCACTTCAGTTCACACACAATGGATACATTTTAAATGGTAGAGGGCACATCGCAGCGCTCGTGCAACTTTTTCATCAGATTAATATGTTGATGCATAATTAAGATGGAATATCAGATAATCCTAGCATGTATATATAATCAAGTGTTTCATGAAAGTGCCCCTGACCTGTAATGGGACAGTAGGAGTTAGATTATTGCAGTGGCCTGCAGCAGTAATCAGTACAGTGTCTGTTATAGGATGTTTGAGAGATATTGTTAGTCCACATGGGACAGTTAAGAGGGATCTGTCAGTTACACACACACACACACACACAGAGAGAGAGAGAAAAGACTAGCATCCATATCAAGGAACAGACAGCTGTGTGTCACATCACACCTATCTTGAGATGGATGAAATCTTAGGCTGGGCTCCTGACTTCCGAGTTGAGTGGTAACATCAGAAATATTTAGTTTTAAGTATTTTGTATTTGACTGATTTTAGTTTATTTACATATTATTGTATTTGTTTATATATACACATAATATATATATATACTGTATGTGTATAGCATTAGATGTTGCATCCACGTATCATTTAAAGCACATTATGACATTTGCATTGATTTCCAATGGGAGGGAGCTCAATCAATAAGGGGCTGGCTGGAATGTTTACGAATAATGAAGCTTGGATAATCTTCGTGTAAGACATAGAGCTCTGAAACATTTCTCGCCATTTCGGTCATGAGCTGCGCGCCTCCTGGGCCGGTGCTACGGGAAATGATGCACAAGGGAGCAGTGGAATAAACAAGGCGGAACGACGTGACGCACTCTATGGGCTTCCATGTATAGAACAAGGATATAAAATAATGTCAGTCGTAGTCGCAAATTATGAAATAACATCGGGGAGTCGATTACTCTTGCTCTCTGACCGACTATCACTGAAGATTTTACATTGATCCTGTCTAGTTTTTATTCCAATTTTGAGAAAGAAGAAAAAATTCGAAATGCAATACTGCATTTTTGTTTTTATTTCGATTATTATTTTTGTTCGAAATAATTATGAATTATTTACAAATTATTTCACATTCCAATCTAAAATCTCAAGACTGGCTGTGCTGAAGTATTACAGATTCTTTCTTTTTCGATGAAGAAAGTAAAAATTAATTACTTTTATTATGTTTTATGGATTAAAATAAAATTGTTACAAATAAAAAAACAACATACCATTATACAAATAATAATTCTAATTAGTCTATTTATTTTATAATAACATCACACACATGTACCATCCCACTATGACATTTTATCTTCCGGAATTAAGAGAAAATAAGAGACGTCGCATTCTCGTTTTTGGGAGGACGCCAGAGCTCTGGCCTACAATTTCACGCTGTCAGACATGAGCTTAGCGCTTTGAAGGTTTGTTTCTCAAATTAATGACAATTCAGCAGAATGTTTCTGTTACATATATTGTCTTCTTTTAAAGCCTACAGATATTTCATTTAATTACAATTAAAGCAATATGCATTTCTTTGGAATATTTTTATTACTCACAAACCTCTAAAATGATATTTAATTAAAATTGTCTTCAGTGTGTTTTTTCGTCATGTTAAATTTCGAAATTATTCAAATGTTTAACTAGGTGATCAAACATGCGCGCACTTTTTATAATGATTTTCATATGAAATAATTCAATCAGTTTTGTTTTTGTTGAATGCAAATTTCCTTGGTTAATGATATTGTGTCACTAATGTGTCACAGAAATTGGCAAGTTTTTGAATGTATGTTAATGCTGATGTTACATCAGCATTGTGATCAGCATTTAACATTTATGTAAATGCCTGCCAAATATAATAGACTGACTGTTTAAAAAAAATGTATTTATAAACTTCCCAAACCTTAACGAAACCGTTTTAATAAACTAAAAACTGCAACTTGGGTCTACGTTATCAATCAAAGTCAGAATTACAAATGATTATACTACACAGCAAGGTGAACATCCGTTTGAAAGCTACACAGAATCATTTTTATAAAAATAACATGTAACTAACAGCAGGGTCTACATTGTTTCTTTTGAGCAATAACAATAGCCTAATTTGAATTAATGTCTTAGGAATAAATTAATTACACGGAGGTGGGTTTTCGCATTATGATTTCAACAGGTATCAGTTTACGATATCAGTACCCTATGCTTCTCCTCAAAAAATAAGAATAAATCAATAATCAAGGACAATACCCCAATTACTCACCATTAGCGCTTTTACCATACTGACTAAGCGCGACACCTGCTGGTGACAAAATACTCCCCCATACGTCACTGTCAAGCGTGTAAGTGTGGGATCTAATCTTTATGGTTGTGCTGATTCCAGTTATTTTATGTATATATCTTTTGTAGACGCTTGTATTTCTATAGACATTTACGAATTTGAGATGTGTGTTTGGCGCAATAGTAGATGTTCTTGGCTTGACTGTGGCTCTTTCATCTCGACTCCAGTGCACAAACATATAGCTTAATGCGACCAGTGTTCCCTCTTTTATTCCACTCACCATAGCAACCGAGAGGAAGGGTTCAGAAATGCTTTGCCCATGAATGAAACAAACGGTCTTAGTGGGGCTGCGAGAGAGATGGCATCTTCGACCGGGAGGGCACACAAAGTTAACCCAAGAAATATCGAAGGAAAAGGTTTTCGTTATGTTTGCATATAGACTATATTGCATTTAAAATATATATTTTTACAACTGAAATCTGATTAAATCTAAATGTAGTTTTGCAACTGTCTATAACCTATATTTTGGTAACCCCAAATGTTTATAATTTCGTTTATAATGTCTCGTTTATTTTAATCATGTCTCGCTAAGACACTCGCATATTTTCTTTGCTACCGCTCATGATCTGACTAGATTCTCCTCATGTGCTGTGTTGTCTCTCACAGTCTTTTGGTAACAACTAAAATGCTTGCCGTCATTCACACACCGTCTCGCGTTATACATCGCGCTCCAAAACAAGTCAGTGCTGCAGACCAAGTTGCATCAAACTTTGGCACAGAAGTAAAAGATCGATTTATGTAAACGACCTGATATCCACTTGTACGCGACTCCACCGAGAATTCCACCGAGGGTCTCCTGTTTGAATTTGATTGATTGCACATTCTCCACTGGACATTCACTACAAAACAGCAGCTTAACCGTCTGCTCGCTATTTATAAAGCTAAACAGTCGTATTGATTTTTACACGAAAAAGGGATTTTCGCAACCACACAGACACACGCATATATATATATATATATATATATATATATATATATATATATATATATATATATATATATATATATATATATATAT
>JAHKKF010537857.1:24213-44267 GCA_019740295.1 Labeo calbasu
ATAGAACCATGTGTTGTTATTTTATTATGGCCCTGAGAAATAGCCCACTAAGAGTCACACTGTCTTGTCAATGATTCACCAAAATAATTTACCAAAACTATGGGAATTGTACTTAAATGGGGATTTATTCATATATTTCCACATTCTTTAGAGTTTTCAGTCATTTATCTTGATTTATTTATTTAAATTCAAAAGCAACCAATTGGAATAGCCGGAAGGGGGGTCTAAGTGCCTGAAGCGAGTTCTCTAGACCTGTCAATCTCGCCGGTGCTATCCAATCAACGAGAGCCGTACACCCGACTTCCTTGCATTTGGGGAAAAGACGTGGACGATGTACGCAGCACAGGGTAAACACTCGTGTGTCCTCGAGCTCTGAGGGAGGGACGGAGCTAACTGTCAGCGAGAGAGAGAGAAAGAGAGGGAGGGAGAGTGAGCGAGGGAGAGGAGAGAGAACAAGCGAATGAGAAAGAAGGCATGCAACACTGCTTTGCACTGTAATACTGGATTGTACTTCAACTGGAGCGGTTTGGCAGGTTTAAACACATCAAAACAGAACAAAGAGACAGACTTTACAGCACCATAAAAGAATCTGCAAAAGAAAAGAAATAAAGGGACGGAGCAAGTGAAATCGCTGCGGCTAAATAACAAAAGAATTGAGGAAGAACCACGTTTAATATTTTTCCACTCGGTAACGGAACATACGTTTGGACTTATTATTTTTAAGGGCATATTACAACTTCTTCAAGCGCCAGAAGTTTCTTGCGGGACAAAGTTTTGAAACATTTTTTTTTTGTTTTTTTATTTTTCTTTGTTTTCAGACTTTTCATTTTAAAAAGAAAATATAGATCGAAGGACTGTTTGACTTTCGGAGGGGTTTTCAACGCTTGACATAAAAGTGGAATTTATCGTTTCAGTCATTCATATGTTCGAAATATATGAATGCACAAATTATTCAAGAGACGGATTTCGTCCTCTCGCCTACAATATCTTTCTCTTTGCTTTTTGTTGATGGTGTTTGCCAAAACACAAGCCAGACTTTTAAAGTTTGAATAATTCATGAGATATAATTTGCCTGCATTAAAAAAGTTTCTGCAAAAGGGAGGGGGTGATCAGCAAACATATTCATAAGGTTAGCGGAATGGCCACAGCGGCTTCCAACCCTTATCTACCCAGCAGTAGTATATTATCGTCCGGCTCGATCGTGCACTCGGACTCCGGAGGTGGGATGCAGCAGGGCAGTGCTGCGGTAACCTCAGTGTCCGGTGGGTACAGAGGAGACCCAGCGGTTAAAATGGTACAAAGCGATTTCATGCAGGGCGCAATGGCAGCGAGCAACGGGGGACATATGCTGAGCCACGCTCACCAGTGGGTGACGTCCTTGCCTCACGCTGCAGCGGCGGCTGCAGCTGCCGCAGTGGCCGCAGCTGAAGCCGGATCGCCTTGGTCGTCTAGTCCCGTTGGAATGACAGGCAGCCCGCAGCAGCAGCAGGACGTGAAAAATAACTCGGGGAGAGACGATTTGCACTCTGGGACTGCGCTGCATCACAGGCCCCCACATTTAGGTCCCCACCAGACTCACGCGGGTGCCTGGGGTAGCACAACCGCTGCCCACATCCCTTCTCTAACTGGGAGCCAGCAGCAGCAGCAGTCCCTCATATACTCGCAGCCTGGAGGCTTCACGGTGAACGGCATGCTCAGTCCGCCGGGCAGCCAAAGCCTAGTACACCCGGGTCTGGTGCGTGGCGACACCCCGGAGCTCGATCACAGCAGCCACCACCACCACCATCACCACCAGCATCAACACCACCAGCAAGCACACCACGGAGTGAACAGCCACGACCCGCACTCCGACGAGGACACGCCGACGTCGGACGACTTAGAGCACTTTGCCAAGCAGTTCAAACAGCGCCGGATCAAACTGGGCTTCACGCAGGCGGACGTGGGCTTGGCGTTGGGCACCCTGTACGGGAACGTCTTTTCGCAGACTACAATCTGTCGCTTCGAAGCGCTCCAGCTCAGCTTTAAGAACATGTGCAAGCTGAAGCCTCTGCTTAACAAATGGCTGGAGGAAGCAGACTCTTCCACGGGCAGCCCCACCAGCATCGACAAGATAGCGGCTCAGGGCAGAAAGCGCAAGAAGCGCACCTCCATCGAAGTGAGCGTCAAAGGTGCGTTGGAGAGTCACTTCTTGAAATGTCCCAAGCCTTCGGCCCAAGAGATAACCAGTCTGGCGGACAACCTGCAGCTGGAGAAGGAGGTGGTGAGAGTTTGGTTTTGCAATCGGAGACAGAAAGAGAAAAGGATGACGCCCCCAGGAGTGCCGCAGACGCCGGAGGATGTATATTCTCAGGTCGGCAATGTGAGTGCAGATACACCGCCCCCCTCCATGGACTGCAAACGAATGTTCAGTGAGACATAGACAAGACTAAAAAAATATTTTATATATGACTAATCTGATAAAACACAGACTATCATCAAGATAGCAAAACATTTTGATACTGTGATTGTGAGGGAATATTGAGACTGCAGATGTGTTATATATTTTTTTCACAAGAAAAAATCACCCCTCTTCCTTCCCAACCCTAAACCGCCCGCTAATCTTCTTCCAGGCCCTTAAATGTCTTAACCTAAAAGGTTGTGTCTGCTCTTTCTTTCAGGGACATTTTTTAGTAGATTACTTAAAAGATGCAAGTTTAACTGGGCCGAGCGAACCGGGCGACCAGAGGGTGACAACTACAAGTTCGTTCCACCAGGTAATATTGGCGCATTAACTTCAACTGAAAAATAACAGAAATTAGCAATGAACAACAAAATCTTTGCCCCCCTACCCTGTTATACCAATGTCTTGTTTGAGAGGCAAAAGACGCAGACAATTGTGTGTGTTGTTATGGGACATTAAACCTGAAACAAAGGGATGAAATTCAACTGAAACAATGCGAAGAACAGTGGCATCCACGAAGCTTCCATCCAACTTGGCAGAGAAGACTGCATGGTTTGATATTATCCAAAAATATGGAATGGATTTTTTTTTCTTCTGGCCTTCCAATCCTTACAAAAACAACAAAAGACTGCCCTCAGTTTCTGATCTCTGAGATCACATCTTTTGAATTTTTTTTTTAATGTAAAGAACTGAATCTTATGTGGATTTTTGAGGACAAATTTAAATCAAAGATGACTTTTGAAAAGACTGAATATTCCGCAGCTGCACCTCTTTGAAAATCTTCTGTGCGAACATCCGTTGCCAAGTGGGCCAGAGCTGGTGCTGTGGATGTTTTCATGTGCTGCCATTTCCAAGCAGTATTCTTTGGTAGGTTTTAATAAACAAGACTATGTAAAGCCGGCAATATAGATTCATTAGATCAGATGCTGATCGGAATTATTTACTTAATATTTTTCATTAAAATGCTTTGTTTTAATATTTTATTCGGGATACATACGAACTATTCCAAACAGTTATTATTTATTTCCCCCCAGACTTGTGTAAAATGTTTTTCCCTGTTTTCGTTGTTGACCTTATTTGTTTTGTTTAATTTTGTATTCTCATTTTTAAAAGAGCACAAATCTACACGAGCTGACTTTGACAGTAGGTAATAAGGGTATATTTTGATGTGATGATTTGATTGTAATTTAATTTCAGTAGTGATTCCGTAAGAGATGATCGAGAACAATAAATTTGTTAGAATGAAACAAAATTGTGTCTTGTGCCTAAGATCGTAGATGTTTCTAATTTTTTAGTATGCTCTTTGAGCAATATTTAGCCAAATGCATTTTAAAATGATGACTGCTGAATGTTAATAGCCTTATGTTATGACATGCAGAATAGAAATTACTCTCGAAAACCAAACCTTTCTATTATTATGCCAACAATATAGAGATGTTTGATTAAAAATACTACCGTCATGTAAACATTTCACACAATGCATTTTTCTAAAATTAATAAATAAATAAATAAAAATAGATCAGTGGAACGTGACAATCGTTTAGGCCTAGACAGAAAGCATTACCGGGAGTTTTGCATTTCTAGAACTTTTAGAATTTCTGTTGAGCTAACATTCTCCTCTTAGACTAACCAGCAAAAGTGTCACCGCTGTAAATTACTTCAGTGTATAACCATTTTGTTAGCAGGATGAAATGTGTCTCTGTGACAAGTAATAGAGATAGCAACGTTCAGTAAATCTCACGAGAGGAAAGCACAGAAAAGTTGATCGCTTGTGGAGGTGGAGTGTTTACAGTGTCACGCGCTTTTGTGTAGTATACCTGTTTTATAGCGTTCACGCCAACTGTCAAATCCACATGCCTTCTATCAACCCGATCATGTTTTTTTTTTTTTTTTGTTTGTTTGTTTGTTTGTTTTTTGACATATTTTTATTCAGTATTAAACTGGTCTGCTTTTTGCAAGCACCTTACATCTATCTATCTATCTATCTATCTATCTATCTATCTATCTAAAATATTGCTAAATAATCACTTTTTTAAATAATACATAGTCCTTGTACATAACCCTAAAAACTAAAACACGTGTTTACGGACATTTTACATATGCATGCCTTTTTATTGCATTTTTAACATTCGATCAGTCGAGTTCTTTAGGAATAGCAAAACATTACAACATGCAGTTTATATTTTTTTCAACAGCTGAATTTCTAAATTTCTCTCTGAATTTCGCGTCTGCTTCATGCATGTGTAATGACCTAAATATGGAATAGTTTTTATTATTTATTTTATTTGTTTGTATATTTCCCGAGTCTCGCAAACACCATCTTATGCGTTTTGCACTTTAAAATAAATCAGATTACTTGATTTCACAGCGGACTGCCAATACTCCCAAGACTAAAAAATAGGCCTGTATGTAATGTAATTTATGCTGTAAACTTTAGTCGGTATAAACATGTCATAAAATGATTTTATGTTATATTTCTAACATTATTCATGTAAGCTTAATTATGTTCAGGATAAAATATTATTCTGAGCTAGGCCTCATAAATAAAACGAAGTGTTTTGTAAGCGGGCGAAAACGACAGTGTGATCGCTTCAACTTTTTCTTGGGATGACTATTCAGCAAAACGTGCAATCCCCTCTCTCTAAGATTTAAATTTCGCGGATGAATTCCCATACACTAGTTGCTTAGCAACTAAATTCAATCAATGTTATAGAAGTATGCATCCCTTCTCTTTGTCCCCAATAATAAGAGTTCCAGTCTGACATTCAGACTGATTTTGTGCGACCCGAGTTAAAGAAATTCTGTCATTGAGAAGTAGGCTAAATTAAATCATAATTAAAATGTAGACATTTTGAGGGGAAAAATCAGCTAATGTAAGGAAAAAACCCCGGCTAATGTATGTTTGCTGCAAGAAGATTTAAATTTCGCGGTGTTTGCAGTATTATTTATTAAATATATTTAGGTTTAGAGCAAAATGTCCGGACAAAAATCTTTTGGGGTCTGTCTTCAACATAATTTTTGATGCCCAATAACTCTGTTTTTCTTTCGGGTATTAGCATTGCATACATCTTAAAAAATAGTATTTTAATGTACTAATTTACTCAAATTTAGCTTTCTGTAGTTAGCAGGAGGCCTGGAATATGTTAAGCAAGCTCATGACAAACTGCACTAAACTCCATAGTACTGTCACATGACTTTCGACCCACGTGCTCGGATGTATCCACTGCTGATAAAATATAGGCAAGAACTACGAAGATTAGAAAAATTCCCAGGTTCCTTTCTTTCTTTCTTTCTTTCTTTCTTTCTTTCTTTCTTTCTTTCTTTCTGGACTCAGGGTTCAGACCGTTGTACCGCAAAAATTATTTGTTAAACTTTACGGATTTTAAAGGCAGCTCAAATTATTATAAGCCTTTTAGATTTGTAAGTATGAGGGTCTTTTATAAATAATCGAGCAGTTCTCGTTTTTTTCTACACCCACGTTTTAGCTTAAATAACATGTATTTTATTCCATTATGTTTTATTGCCAAATCTTCCTATTAAAAAAAACCACAATTGCCTCACTGTCAACTAATCTATCAAACAAAGTGTTAACACTACCTGAAGTCCCGAAGTCCAAGTAACTCTAATAGCTTTATGTGTATATTTGTAACAGTAATATATAACGTTACACCGGTACTTTTGGAAAGACGCTTCAACTTGACCAGTGACTGAAAATTCAGAATACAGCTATACAGGAGAGGCCTACCTCGAGTACTACATGCTAATGTGTCACACGCCATAAACTTTTTTCACAACTCACATCGAAAACATCAGTGAAGAAATGTGTGATTTGAAAAGAATAATAATTAAAATAATATCGAGTGAATGGCATCGCGATGGGAGTCCAGCTACTATCATAAAATAAATTTGGATATAATTTATTCTTTTATTTTTAAATGTAGGCTAATGTGGAGTCATAATTACTTGTCACTAGATTTTTAACGAGCAATTTTAAACAGGATATCAGACACTACGTTTTTGTATGTGCTATAAAAGCACATTAGAATTTGTTAACGAAATTCCACGTTGAACATCGCATATAATAACCAACAAGATATTTTATACAGAATGAATATCGTGGTCTCAACAAACGAACACAAACACTTGTTTTGATCAGTGTCAAAAAGGTAGACTAGTGTTAATTTAATCGATGAGGTTTCCACACTTGATTGTTTACAGTCTATTTTTAGACGAACAGAAATAGGCCAGACTGTTTGCGTTTTTTTTTTTTCTTTTTTTTTTTCTTAGATGTTTCTTTTTTGTCTCTGAACCCCTCGTGCTGTGCACATGCATAATGCTCTTACATGGGACATTTCTCAGTGGGGAGACGTCCTTCAGACCGCCTTCGTTAATCCATGTTCTATTGTCATTATGTTGGTAATAAGCAGTAAGTACAAATGGTTGTAAGTTTTAAACATCTGTATTGTTTCTACTGCAAAATCACTGCATTTTGGTATTCTGGGCAGAATGCTTGATTTTTATATTAGTCATTCGTCACAGTTTATTTATAAATAAGGTTGTGTCAAATTATAGAATAGTTTTACTGAAATGTTTTACTCCTTGTATAGAGTTATTTGAATTAGCTTTTTAAAAACGATTTATTTAGTTGTTAAAAAATATTTACTTCTCATAATAGTCGACCACTCAGCTCAATGAAAAGTTAGTTACGCGCACGTGTTTTTTTTAGATTTATAAATTCTGCATAGTAATACATCTTATTGTTGTTCTTATTTATTGTTTACATATATCCACTATGCATACACTCATTACACATTAAAAAATATTAAAACACAAAATAACGATAATAATAATTATTATTATAATTTATTAGCAAGTAACAACGCTCTTTGCTATATTTGCTTTAACTATATTCGAGTTAAAACGTATAATAAAATCAAGAACAGTATCCAGAGTGCTCAGAGTCAGTCACTGTACATGCAGTAATGCTGTACATAGACTAACTTAAGCTGCCGTAGCGTGTCATAAGGGCCCTCAGAACTCCATGGAAGTCCCCAGTTGTGCTGTCTGCAGGACCAGCCACTCCCAGTCACTCTCTCCCTCTGGAGACACACTGTAAACGCCGTTCATGTTCAGCGGGCGCAGGTGCTACTCCCCTCTGCAAACCAGAGATTACATTTCCATCACATGCCTCCTGAAGTCATGTGAAACAATAACCAGACACATTTACGCAATGCTCAAGCCACACTAGGCCACGTATGTGAACTCTTTATTGTTAACTTGCAGCATTTATACCAAAATGTATGCTATATTTACACTTCATTAGCCTATTTTTATTATGCACACATATATTTTTTTCTATATTGCCGTTTTTCTGTGTATTTGATCAGTTTAATATTATTAAGCAGTAATGTTTTCCTCCTTGCTGTATAGTAACGATTACTGCATGGTGTCTCATTGAGATCCCAGTCTTTTTAGACAGAGAATTGTGCAGACTTAGCTCCTGTCACTCGGGTCCCTGGTGGTGTCTAATGAGTTCTTGTGCTGAGTGCGGCTACCGTAAATGAATGTATAGTCTGATACCCCAAAACAAATACGTAGCCTAAATGAATAAGTAGCCTTTATTCAAAACTAACACGGTAACATTACTACAAAAAATTGTAGTAAGACTGGACCATTCGGACCACTGGTGAAACTGATCGCTCCGGATCATATGCCCAAACGGTATGCAGTGCGCGCTGGGCACCGCGTGCCCTCCGCCGCTCTTGAGCGCGAGAATAGAGCTTAATGAAATATGTATGCAGAATGACGTGACGTGTGGGGTTTCCTTTCTATAGAATGAGAAGTTCAAGTCTCTGTGCTTTGAGGGACAGACAAGGAGACGGACAGGTGAGGAAAAGGGCCACTGGACTAGGGTTGAGTGTATTTTAATTACTTAAAATACCAGTTCATAAATTGTTTGGTGGAATATAAAATGATAAACCTAAAAGGTGTTTAGCAGATACAGTAAGAATATATAGTAAGATAATATAAACAGTCTTTATTATAACCTGTTTGTTTGTTTTAATTCACATTAAATGCAGGCCTTTTACGATGTTATGACGCCAATCTACATTTATAAAAAGTAGCTATATAGCTATAAAAAGTTTGTTGCTTTGCAAACTCTAATATACTGACATTTATTTTAATTAGCCATTGGTCAGAATGCGCTATTCTATTGTTCTGTAAATTTAGTTGATACTTCACAGTAAATTAATCTTAGAATGACCTATAATTGTGGACTCAGATTATTAAATACTTTTTTTAATTTAAGAAAATATCTGTATTCAAAAGTAATAAAAATATTATTGTTGTTGTTGTTAGTAGTAATATAGTTTAGTAGTAGCATTAAGAAAATAATACGTGCCATTACATTAAATTAGCTGATTATGCACAGCACTACGCGTTTTTGTTGTCCGTTCCGTGATTTAGGCCTGCCTATATATTTGTTTTACTCTTGAACCAGAATAGTCAAGAAAATATCTGTGTAGTTGTGAAAAAAATATTGTGGGTTGACTACTATCTCGAAGGAATTCCTGTCTTTTTCAAGTCAGTGCATCCTTGTAAGCTCAACAACACCCATATAGCAGTACTACACTCTACTACGCAGCTGGGCCGAATACTTCCATGGCCCAACAGCGCCATCTGCCGTTTTGTACGGAGGCGTTGTATCACGATTAATCACAAAATGAACCAGCTAACATTTGGGTTTTTATATGTATACTAAATACATTTATTTACAAGGATTCCATTATATACAAGGATTTATTAACTACTTTAGTTTACTTTAAAATAGCACTTATTTGATTAAGCGGATAATAGATAATAGAGACATTTTCATATTAGACCTAGTGTTGCCCCTTTTTTCTCGAAAAGTTCTTCAACTCTTGAGAGTGACACTTTAAATAAATTTGAACCTAAACAATTTTTTCTAATTTTTTACGGTCTAAACTAAAGTCCGGAGATCTACTTTTGGCTGTAACCTACATTTTACTCGACAACCTGGTAACCTATCGAAAATCCAACTGATCATGACTGGTTTACCGAAACATTAGGATGTTAGTAGTAGTACTTAAATGGTCTTTAATCTGTAGGCTAAGACACGTTTCCCAAAATTACAGTTATTTTAGCAGTTGTAGTAAAAAGGTTCGTAAATTAACGAAAGCCCCGGGCCACTCATAAGCCTATTACGTGCAACTTTAATAGTTCTTTCCGCTTGCCTTCATAGTTTTTTGGAGAGAAAGAACACAAAATAGTGCATTCATGTTAGTGCATTTATATTTTTACAAAGCCTCTGAAAATTATAACGTAGAATGCAATGGATGGATGAAAATAAATAAATAAATAAATAAATAGTCTTAGTAAAATCTACTTTAGCGTGCATGCCACGTGCCATTATTATGGGTGAACTTCAGACTTACTTTGTAAAACAATTTACTAACAATAGAGGGATGATATATTCTTAATAATAACAGTAGTTTCCACAACAAACACCTAATAAGTATATTCATATATAGTACTGACTATGGGCCTACATAAAGGTTAACACATCTGATTTGAGCAATATGTTGGTTACCTCTTAGGATCTTCTTAACAAGACAACATATTGTGCATGTTTTGGAAGTATTTTTAGTTTCAAAAACATCATCAGGAAACTATCTCTACTATATCACTTCAGCAGGACATCATCTGGTATTTAAGCTATTGGTGAAATGTATTGTATTTGTATTTGTATTGTATACAGTTAAGTTAATCTATTAAACTATATTTCATAAAGCCCATAAAACATCTGTGAGATATACAAACACAATAATATTAAAATAATGTAAATTTTGGTGAGAAATCTTTGTTGGATTTTGAGTGTTATTTATAGTTACAAATGTTTAATACTGACAAATCATTTAACTAATATTCACCTTGAAATGACTGAACATATGTCAACAAGCAAATCAGAATCATCATGATATAACGTCATTTTGCATTTGTTATTGAAAACATTTTTACAAACAATCTCTAATGAATAGAATTGTGGCTGGTTAATAGTATACATTATTTGCTTGCAAAATAAAAAAAAAGGCTTGCATTTTAACAAGTTTTGCAAGAAGCCTTCATCCAATCCATTAGATTCGTTCTGTCGAAAATACAGAGAGTAATTCACTAATATTAACAATACGAGGCCTTCCGGGAAATGTTGTTAGTTTATTGCAGTTTTCAATAGTAAAGTGCTTCTCAATTACACCATGTAACTTTGTATTTGTTCCCAAGCCTCCGGTTTTGAGGATCTCTGTGTTTCGCAGCCCCCTCCCAGACTGAGGATAATTGGAGTTCCATTAATCACTCAAATCCATGGCTTCCACATGCCGTCCGATCACAAATGTTAAGTTGCCACGCTCTTGTTTGAGAGGAATAAATTTAGCCTGGATCAGGATGGATGGTGGTGGAGATGTTGGGGGGATCGATGGTCCTCAGGGGTCTGGTGACATCTCCAGCCACACGCCTGCCTCTGCGTCATGGCGGTCCGCCAACTGAGGTCAGCTATCCCAGCAGGCCGTTCACTTCAGCAGCAGTTACCAAGGTGACAGCATGTCAGAGCTTTGGCTGCTTGGAGCGGGCTTGTAGGGAGCTGATGCATCACCTCCTTGATGGATTTGTCAATAATGCTTAGACCAGGAGGGGCAGCAGCCCGCACGACACCCACTGTCCCAAAACACACGCGTGAAAGCGCCATCCCATCCAGAGATCATCCCTGGGTTTGGATAGGCATGTGCTTTCCTATACATCCACTGATTAAGCAAAGTATCAGCAGCTCTTGGACAAGAAGGAAAATGGAATTACAGTATCTTCAGAGGCCCCGGGAGGAGGACAGAGAAGCTGGAAGAGGGGCTGTTGGGTTCAATGTCTCATTAACCAGGTAGGGATTTAGAGCATAGAGCATCTGAGCCGTCTTTAGCTCAGAGAGTTGCTGTGTAACCATTTATAGGTTTCAGGGTTTAATAGATTACTAATAATTAGACCCACATATCCTAGGTTAGGTATTACTGCCTGAAGCCAATAAATAGATCACTGTGAATGGATGCCACAGCTCTTTTGCTTAAACAGAGATCAGTAATGCAGCACTGGAAAATCTTTTCCAGATAAGAGGAGTAAGTGTGAGAAAGTGAGTGAAAGTTTGTTTGCACGCATGTGCAGCAGATTCTGTGGGTTTTCTACAATAAAACAGTAGATACTATAATTGACAGGTTCTTGTTTTGAAAGAAAGTTGTCCATAGCCTAAATGGCTTCTGTAACTCTTTTGAGAAGGGGAGATGAGGATAAAAGGCTCAAAGGTGCTCGACAGCAGCCCTCATTAGGACAACACCAGGTGTGGGAGAGTTAACGCCTGGTCACTCATTTACCAACCACAGACGGCAGAGATTCAACTAATCAACTCACCGTTGTAAACTCACTCACCGAGGTTTTGATACGAGAGTGATTAACCTCAAACATCAAAAGTGACCCGCCAGAAACGCACGAAGACGAAGAAATTTAGAAAACTTGGTTAGACATCTGTAGCGCACTCGCAAGCGTTGTATGTGCCGATTCTCAAGTCATTAAAGGCTTTACTCCCAGAAATAATAGTAATTAATTGGTGTAATACACAAAGGACATAATTATCTTTTTTTTCTGTACTGGCACATATTTAATTACCCGTAATTGTTCCCCGAGCCTTGTTCAAAAGGGGTGTAGACTAGACAATCATAATGCATTATGCTCTAATCCTATATTTGGTTTTGCAAAGGAGATATCACTATATCAAAGAATATATATAGCGACTACTGAACAAAAACATCTCGAAACTCATTCTCAGGTCAGGTCTACATCATCAGTAGATCGTCTTATGTGAAGAGCATTATATATGTTAATAACTGCCAGATTTATCCCTTTTCTCTCACAGACCAAAAGAACAAAACTACTGATTAACGTGAATTCTTGTGAAGTGTGGCCGTATCTGAGAGTGTTGGGAGCTAAATTTGCCCCCTGTGCAGAGGGCTGAGGGCAGCCGCGCGGCTCCTTGAACACAAGATGGAGTTTAATAAGTAAACAGAACAGCGAGAGGACAGAGACTCTGATCATGGGCCCGTTCGCCCACCCCGGCCCCCTGCAAGCCAGGCGAGCTGATTAGCTCTGCCGATTGTACCTAGTAATTGCAGTGCCATGACCCCCTCCAGGCAAATATTAGATTTTAGTGGTTTAACCTTTGCAGTCTACAGTGGGTTTAAATTGCCTGTGCAGATGTTGGGGAGCCCAGCGGTAGCCAGAGAGCCGGTGTCCTCTCATCAGCGGAGGGAGATGTCTCAAGACTCCCGGTCCTTATTATCCCTGTCTCATTTAGAGCAACTCTTTATGTCTGATTGGTAGCGTCGTTTCTCGCCGAGACTTTGCACCGATATCATCTACTTTGTTGTTTAAAGTGTTTATAATTGTGTGCACCAATGCCGCTGTGCACTAGCGATTAAAAGATGGGAGTGCACATTGTATGAATGAATCCCCCAAATTAATACGTCGCTTCAAACAGGGATATTATGCCGGGAATGTAGTTAAAGGTAGCAGGACGAGGGGGTGCCCCTTGCGGGGGCAAGTCCATTAGCAGGAAGTGTTCATGAGATGAAGCGGTAGGAAGTTTTTCTAAGGTCAGTCTCAGCTACTCCGGAGGGTCGTATTACTCCCGTCCTGTCTGGGGTCTTGAACCTCTTCCTCCCAAGCGACGGGCAGCTGCATCCCACGGCCTCTTTCTCCGCACTGCGTAGTAATGGCTTCCTTCCTGTAGTCGCCACTGGGACCCCACCTCAGATGCTTACCTGGGGAAAAAAAGACAGACGCGAGATGAAGGAGGGGGAAAGACACTGGTCTTTTCATCCATGGGAAGCAGGGAAGGAACCCTTCAACTTGTCTCAGGCTGGAAACCCAATACAGCCAATCCACTGGTGTGTGTGTGTGTGTTTGGGGGGCCTACAAAGTGGTTCCATCTGAGAGCCAGAGAAGGAGACTCACACGGGATACGGCCTACACACATAACACAAAGCTGACAGATCCGAGCTCTGATCTGTCATTACAATATTGTGTCGACGAACCGAGGTGTACGACATGAGATGAATGAGATACGTTGAGAAAAACTGGCGCAAGTTCTGGCTGTAGCCCCATGACCACATAAGCCTGTAAAGGAGGCATTAGCGGAGCTGGCAGAGGCAAAGCACTTCACTGATCTAAATCGCCCCATTCTTCCTTATCAGCAGTGTGTGGGGAGCAATACTCAGGTAGCCCCCCACAGGCCCATCGCTAAAAGCCCTAATATCTGTGGACGTCCGTGGCCACGGCCCAATCTGCCGCGGCGGTCGATTTGTTTCACGCACTGCCAGAAGTGCTTTGTAATTAGGCTGATATTGATGAGGCCTGATTCCAGCAGGTAATCACTGGCAGTTCAGCTTCTCTCCGCTCCTCAGCAAAACGTCTCTATTTATTACAGAGCTTTTGCTATCAATTAAAGGCCACTCCACGCGCGGCTCTTTGATAATCAGTCGGATGATTTCCGTGGCTGTCGGAGGGCAGATATGAAATCTGGATAAGCATTCTCCACGGATGCCTCAGGAGCATTACGCTATAACAATACTGGAGGTTTCAGCATTGGAAAGACCTCGCTTCAAGGACTTGAAGGTTTCATTAAAAGTCCATTTCCTAAATAAGCTCGCTCTGGAAAAACAATGTAAATAAAACAGCGATTTCCTAAGAGCAGGCTCTGCCAGAGTTGCGCTTTAGTGTCTTGCTTTGGCTCCTGCATACTTATTATTTAGGCTTAGTTGATTGTGTGTGCGCTACATGTGTGTGCATCGTAGCGCTCCGTCTGCGTCCCTGGGCCGTGTGTGTTCTGTGTGGATTACGGCTCTCCTGGATTCTGTCTGTGTCTCCGAGGAGAGGACACCATTTGGGCCCCGCTCGTATCCTCCGGCTGCCTTTTCCAATCACTGCCTCTCTACCTCTTCTTTCTCCCTACAGATAAGCAGCCAATCAGTGCAGGTGCTAGTTCATGCAGGGTAGGGGCACGGGGCGGGTTCCATGGCCCCGGGGCATGAGAGGAGCACTGGCACCCATGACAAAGACGCACACACACACAGATACTCACACGTTTGCACCCGAACGCAAGTGTGTGTTCAAGGGGGAAAAAAGAAATCTGTTGTTTTTCTTTCACTCTTTCACTCCCCTCCAGCTGTTATGTCTTAGTATCGATCAATGGTGCTCCCTGCATCGTTGAACTATTCATATTTGATTCATTATTGTAATATCGGCCTGCGTTGCGCCTTATTCCTAAATTGTGGCTTGCGCTCCGTTATAAGCAAACGAGTTATGAGTACGAGTGAACTTGTATGCTAGACGGTTAAATAATGGCCTTGCTATATTCATTGCTATTGAAATTGCCACTTTGCATCACATTATGCAAACTCGTAAGAACACATTTGTAGTGTTTGTCGCAATATTTCCTTTTCTTGAAATAAAGCCCATTTCAAAAAATCTCTGGACAGTTGCCATTTACTTTGGCACTGGCCCCGAGTAAACAAAATCATTAGACCACGTCTTAACAGAAAGCATGTGCTGTTTGTAACCACTAAGATGTTTTCACATAAATCCCTCGTGAATGGAATGAGAGATACAGCGTGCAAAATACCAGAGGAAAAGCAGTTTTAAGCAGACTGCCCCTATGGCTGATTGTGTCAGCCACAATGGACGCTGTAAGCAGTGTGAAAGCTTTAAGGTGAAAACGACACACGCTGTGAGATGTGCTTATCCCATCACGAGCCAGTAAGGATATTAGGAAAAGCATGATGGAAATTATGACTGGAATAAGCCTGCATTTTACCACTAAAGCTTAAAGAATCCAGGCCCATCTCTCTCTCTTTTGCCTTCATTTTTCTTGCCCTCTCATGCCATGCCACTTCTAACTCTTTTCCGCCCCCCTTTCCTGCAGTGTGAATCTGTATTTCTCAAAAAGACACAATTTCCACATTTCAGCCTGTGGAATTTGCTATTCCTTTCTCGTTCTCTAAAACCACACAGCTCTTTTGCCTTTCAAGGAACTTACTTTCTGGACTACAGCCACTTTCCAGCATTCCAGGAAAGGAGAACATTTATTAAACTTTTGAAAAGACAACAAAACCATCTTCGCGAGAGAGCGGTGAAGTCACGACGTCATGCTTTACAGTTAAGCACGATAAAGCAGTCACACTTTGTTGGTCTTGCAAAAATTTTGACATGTTCCTGGTTCGACGGCATTTGTGGCACAACTGCACAAAAACAAAAATGATTTGAACCTATTCCTTTTGTTTTAATGCATCTTTCAGTTTTGAGATTTTGGGCTTTTTGGCTTATCATAAAGTATTGTTTTCTACTAGTAAAAAGACCAAAATACACTTCTTAGTGCACTTCTTTTATAGCACTTCATCGGTTTGTATCTGTGGAATTCAATTACAGTACATATCTTCAAAGACCATTTTCTCAAAATGAGATTTTTAAAATCTACACTTTACTATTTACTTTTATGTTTCGACTTAATTTTTTAAAAATAATTTTATAAATGTACTTGCATTAATTATTAGATTAAAACATGGATATTATTTGTGACCCTGGACCACAAAACCAGTCATAAGGGTCAATTTTTATGGAAAGCTTAATAAATAAGCTTTCCATTGATTTATTCTGGCCAAGATACAACTGCTTAAAAATCTGAAACCTGCAGGTGCTAAAAAAAATCAAAATATTGAGAAAATTGCCTTTAAAGTTGTCCAAAAGTTCTTAGCAATGTGGATGTTCTTAGGAATTATTCCTTTAATTTACATTCTGACATTTCATGTAACTGCAATGAAAAGTGATTAAGAAGTGTGAAAAACTGTCTAAATAGAGAGAATGTTCAAAGTGTTTAGGTCTTAAAAACAAAAATTAAATTTAATAGAATTCTTCAACCTTGTGCTGTACACCTTTGTGACATTTGACATTTTTCATATTTGCGAGAAACACTTCCAGCAGGCATGTTAGCCCTGAGTTAGCTGAGTTAGGCCAGAACTAGCATGTGATTAATGTGAAGCTCACTAACCCCCATGGTGAATTGGAGACCAGGGGTCGAGTCTATTTTTCTTTGTGAACGCTTGTGGCTAAACCTGAGCGCAAACGTTGTTCATCATTGCGCCACATTAGCTCGCCAGAGCATTGACTGGCACAAACCAGAAGCGTGTGCCCCTTCACTTTGATTAATGTTCACAAACACTCACTCCAACTCTATCATGAGTGAAGACCTGGCATCTATTAGGAGCAGTGCACACATACATATAACCCCTGGAATAAATGTTGGCCTGTGGCTCTGAACCCTCCATCTGATTTGTACATACATAGAATAGTGTGAAGGAGATGGATTTTTTTTTATTTATTTAATTTTTAATTCTTAATTCATTAAAGTTGCTCTCACTCCACATCTGAATATGCCTACTTCCAGACTATTTAGTATATAAAAAATAGTAAGTCACATGAGATGTGCAGTTTTGAAAAAGTATGTAAAAAATTTCCAGATGACCTGCTAGTTCTGTTAAGATTCTGACGTGCACCTCTAATGGACATTTTACTATTCCACTAGGCCATGGGAGAGGATTTGCCACTGACAGAGAACAGCAATGTGGCTGACATGTTAGGTCATATGACAAATCCAACTTTTCGGGTGTAGTATGTCCAAATATTTATACTTCACATACTTGAAGAATGTGATTTTTAACAGTTCAGAGGTACATAGGCTACTTTAATGCTTTACTTCAATATTCTTATTAATCACAGTTGTACCAAGGATGTTGGTATTAACACCCATCAGCCTTGATTCTGACAGCTATAGGCCATTTCTTAGGTGGGATTAAAGCCACCATATTGTACTTCTCTGGTTTGGTGCATATTGTTGAATAATCAACAACTGCAGCTTCCACAAAATCTTTTCACAAATTATTATAATTATTAAAATTTTTCTGGAGTTCATGAGTGTAATCTCAGTTTTCTATGTGCTAAAAGGTTCCTTAGTGCATTCAGTTTTAGCGGTTTTAATGCTAAATTAAGTAAATATGTTTACTGCATTAAATAAAATGAACATTATTTTTTAAAAATGTAAACAAATGTAAAATTAAAACAGCTAGAAACACCAAGGTCATAATTCTGTTCACAAGGGAATGTGTGGACTGTAAAATGTAAAATGAATAACTTGAATACAGCGTCATTTTGGATAAAAGCGTTTGCTAAATACGTAAAAATGCATTTAAAGTAGCAATAAATTATCAGTATACTTCAGTTCCAATATTTGCACTGCATAAAAAAATGAATGAATGAATAAATAAATAAATAAAATAAAATAAAATAAAAAATAATTAAATAAAAAAACTAATTATAAAATAAATAAATAAATAATACTCTTACTACACTATTTTAAATGTTTAACATTCTAACAAAAAACTAAATTTGTAACCTTTTGTAAAATTTTGTTATTATTATTACTATATTATTACTATACCATATTGATATAGTTACTATTACTGTATCAATTTATTTAATCTTAAGACTGTTTAAAAAGTCTAAATATTATTATTTTTTCCAAATATTCCAGTGTACCTGGAAAAATATTTTATATTCGTATTTTATATTTTATATGCTATTTTAATATTTTAAGGTACCATTACATTTTTTGCTTTCTTTCAAAACAATTTACAGACAATAACAGATAATAATCAATGATTAATGATAAACAACGACAAATGTAAATAATTAATTAATAATAATAAAGGAAGCATTAAGTACATTACAAACTGTTTTGAGAATATAGTTTTGAGAAGTCACTGAAGAAAAGAAAAGAAGTGCAAAGAGATAATATTTGTAGCCTACAGCTTTTCGCTCAGATTCTTTTATGAATACAAAAAAAAAAAAAAAAGAGAGAGAAATTTGGAATTTGAATATTTGGATCTGTGAATGTGGAATCTTGCCTACCTTAACAATGTGTCAAAGGTATTTTCGTGAGTGATAAACGACCTTGCCTGCTTCCAGGATGTGATGTAGTCTTCACTTCCTGTTTAAGCGCGAGTCGTCGAGCCAACATGGCAGCCTCCGGTTGCAGAGGCGTGAGGTCGATTTTATGGAAGTATGGGAGCTGCGGGAAGAATTTATGTGTGTCCCGATCACAGACGGTTCCGCAGGTGAAATGCGTTCTTATTTTTGTTCCGTCACAGAGCCCTTTTTTGCGACTAGTCGGTTAAGATATATACTGATGCTGCTGAGAGTAAAATGTCCTTGTAACAGTACAGTGCTTTTGGAGACTGTATAAAATGTGTAGCTTGACAGAGTGGAGTGCTGACGTCCCGTTTCATTGCATACATGTTGCGTTAATAACCTGTACTATTTGAACATTTGAACGGTAGTATTTTATACCGTACAGAATGGCTCGACATGGATGCCCTCTGCCCAAGCCAGGTAGTAGATGGTACAGCTGACGTTTTACGTCAGAAATAAAAACAAGGTTATAATCATTACTTTTCTTTAGAATATAATTTATAGTAAATAAAAGTTTTTTTTATTTAGATTATTTTTTCTGTACTTATTATTGATGTTTCATTATTACATGTGAGCTTGATCACCAAGGCTACTTGTAGTCTTGTTCTTTGTAGCAATGGTTTAAAAAGTGGTTCTTATTTTTAATAATTCCAGCTGCTGGTCAGACAGATTTGTGTGTCATCCTCTTTATGGAAGAAGAACCTGGCAGCAGCAGGTCCTCAGAAATTCACACAGGAGTTCATTGACAAACAGGTGGAGGAGTTTGAAGTTGGCAAACGACATTTGGCCAACATGATGGGGGAAGACCCAGAGACATTCACACAAGAGGATATTGATGTGAGTTTCTATTCTATTCTATTCTATTCTATTCTATTCTATTCTATTCTATCTCTCGGAAAGCTGAAAATATATTTTTTGTGTGGGTAGCAGTGCTGCTCTGCTGTTCTACATAGAGTTTTCATTTTTAAAAATTTAGCCCAAATATCCAAATCCTTGATTTGCCGTTTGCAAGACTTGATGCACACATCTACACTGCCCTCCAAAAGTTTGGAAACACCCCTGGCAAAATGTGGTTTTGGACAGTATCAGCATAAATCCTTATCATTTTTTGGTGCAAATACATTAAAGTAACTTGACATTATCATCTGAAGACCAGCAATAATAATTTTCATTTTGATTACATAATAATGGCAACATATACATGTCAAAGTCAGACATGCCCCTTTGCCAGCTGTGATGCCTGGTTATTGGTTAAAACTTGGCGCAGATTTTTAAAAGATATTTGGGTCAGCACACCGTAATGGCTAAAGTTTACAATACAGTGAATTTAGGCCCAGATTATGCAGAGCTGTAATAGCTGCTAATGGTGGATATTTTGATGAATCGAAAATTTACGTTTTTTTCTATGTATAAACTGTTAATGTAATAAAATATGTTTTCGTAGTTTGTGTTGTCCCTTATCAGTGCAAAATTATCACAAATT
>JAHKKF010537857.1:44317-61712 GCA_019740295.1 Labeo calbasu
CAGTGCAAAATTATCACAAATTAAAAAGGATTCATGCCAATATTGTCCAAAACCCCACTTTTCTAGGGCGTTTCCAAACTTTTGGAGGGCAGTGTATTCTAAAATATCATTTTTAGATATTTTTTACCAAAGTACTGGTACATTTGACAACATTAAGGATAGATGAATTACAGTATGAGTAATTTCTAAATAATAGTGTTCCTTAAGATCTTATTCTGTTATCATTTTTTAACCTGTCTGTGTCTTCTATCATGACATTTACAAGCTGATATTCTAGAATAGTGTTTTTTCAACCTTTTTGATTCTAAGCCCTCCTATTGTCCAATATTCAACAATATTCAAAGGCCAACTACTCCTAGTTTTTTTTTTTCCCCAAAACTTCCTATAATCTATAGGAACTTTAAATTTCTGTTTCTATAAATGGGGAAAAAAGTAACTACCATAATTATAATTTTTTTTAAAAAATTGCATTTAAAGGAGTAATTAGTTTACGTTCAGAGCAAAAATGTACAGATAATGTACTCACCCTGTTGTCATCCAGGATGTTCATGTCTTTCTTTCTTCAGTCGTAAAAGAAATTATTTTTTTGAGGAAAACATTTCAGGATTTTTCTGCATATAGTGGAGTTCTACGGTGGCCGCGAGTTTGATGCAGTTTCAATGCATCTTCAAAGGGCTCTAAACAATCCCAGCCAAGGAACAAGGGTTTTATCTAGCGAAATGATCGGTCATTTTCCAAAAAAAAGTATATACTTTTAAACCTCAAATGCTTGTCTTGTCTAGCTCTGCCATGCACACGCGTACTAGGTGCACTGCACCATATAAGTCCGCTATATGTAGATAATTCCTGAAATCTTTTCCTCAAAAAACATAATTTCTTTACGGCTGAAAAAAGAAGGACATGAACATCTTGGGTGACAATGGGGTAAGTACATTATCTGTAATTTTTTTTTTTTTTTTTTTCTTCTTCTTGAAGTGAACTACTCCTTTAAGGATTTAAAAGGTTTTAAGAGCTAAATGTTCATTTTCCCCTCTTTTTAACCAATGAATTTACATGACTCTTAGTCATTTTTGATTTTCTTGATAAGGATAAGATTAGAATTTCATTGTATAATGTTTATTCCTTTATAAAATGCCTATCAAGTTTTAAGATTTTCCTAATTTGCACGACCTTTCCAGGTATAGAAATTATACATTCATTTTATTTCTTAAACTGTGAGAGCTTCAACTTCTTTGTTGAATGGGGGTAAGTTAAAAGAAGGAAAGAAATATCTTCATTGCATTTAGTTGGTTTAGCTTATTGTATTCTTTTGTCTTAGTTTATCTAATATCAAGTAATATCAACAATACCTCTGTTAGACCTAAACGGTTTCTGAGTTTAGTTGATAATATTGGTTAAATAAATTACATTATTCAGTGATTTCTGTGTGGAGTAACGTCTGGCGCAGTTGCAGCTTGTGCTTTATTATTAAAACAAATAGAAAGCAAACAAGTAGCATTAATAGTCATTTATTTTAGTTAATATATGCTGTGATAAATTTGAACAAATTTTTATTCTTATTGTAAAATAATGAAACATTAGGTAAAGAATATTGTCTTAAAAGTTGTGGAAATTTATTGGTAAAAATGTGTACAAACCCTGCCAAAAATACAAAGTCTGATATAATCAATGTCATTGTGCTCCCTCCGAGCTAAAAGTAAAGTCATCATCTGTTGTCACAGTGGAACTTCTGGGACCTGCTTAAAAATTGGCATATATTTACAAACAGTATTTATGTCCAATATTTTATTCTGTGCCAGACAGAAATAGCCGTAATTGATTTATCCCACTAATTTGGTCCAATTTCTCGATTCTTAGCATTATTCCCCAATCTCTGTCACCATTAATGAATTGAGTCCTCAGAGTGAGTGTGGCTAAAAGAAGTTGACACGTACCGTCCCTCTGCCAGCTGATCGGTGGGTAAAGGGTGGAAAATGGCTGCGACTGCAGGGCACAGAGCAAGTACAGGATGGGGCGTCTGTGCCTGAGCTGGCACCGGCGTGTCTGCCAAGCGCTTCAGCCGACATGACGTTCCCGTGAATGCGCTGAAGGTGTGAAACAGCTGCACAGCAAGCGCTGCCAGGAGGAAGTAATTAATAAAGACTGCAAGCCTCACCTGCCTTCTCCCGCTGTCTTTCGTCTACTCGCACACACATTGCGTTTGCACCCGTCAGGTGGGCTCTGACGTTCACAGAGCCCATGCAACTGAAATCGGGAAAAAATTTGCTGAGTTTTTGACAAATTCAACTTGAGCAAACTTTTAAGGAGAGTGTCTTGAAGCGCAGGTTTTAGATGTCTTGGAAAATAGTGCAGGTTATATGATTTGCGTTTATGTTGCGTATTATTGGAGCTTGGCAGTGTGACAATTTGTTTCCATTGATTCTATCATCATAGGCATACAAAATCTCATTTTGGGTTCCACAGATATAAAGAAAATAGTCATATTAAACAACAACAAAGTAGATTTCCAGGTGAACTGTTCCTTTAGCATATGACTCAATGACAAAAAAAATCCACTATTAAAAATAAAAAGATGGTTTAAAATGTTATTTTTTTTATATTGTTTTAAAAAAAATCATACGGTTTAAAAATAAAAATGAAAATGCTTTACTACTTATTTCTATTTCAAAACCTTTTGTTTAAAAAGTGTGTTAATTCAGAAATGTAAAAGTTTTTCCTGAAATTATAGTGTATTCAAGTTGTTTTATGTTTGAATATTTTTATACACTGTTTACAGTGTATTTTGTATCTGTATGTCCTGAAGGAATGTTTTTGTGGAAGCTCAGTGTCTGTTCCTGAAATTGAGGGAGTGTTGTGGTTGAAGGAGGATGGCAAAAAGTCTTGGAAGAAGCGCTGTTTTCTACTGAGGGCATTTGTTGCATTTATTTGATCAAAAACAGTAAAAAAAAAAATAGTAGAAATAATTTCTGTTTTATTGTATTTCAAATTATAAGTTTTCAGCAGCTGTTAAAAAGAAAAAAAAGTTTAAAAGAACAGCATTTACTTGAAATATTATTATTTTGTTGCATTATAAATGTCTTTACTGTAAAATTTGATCAAGTTAATTTGTCCTTGCTAATTAAATTACAGGCTACAAAGTTTTGAACAGTATAGTATTTTTTAATAGTTTAGGACAAATATGATCACTTTATTTATTAAAAATAAACATAAATATTGTGAACTAATTTAAACTCTTTTCAATTTTAATGTGTTTCAAAATGTACATTTTCAGCAGCTGTTACTCCAGTCATCCAGAAATCGTACTTAAAAAGCATTTCTTATGTCAATGTTTAAAACAGTTGTGCAGTTTTTGTGGAAACAAAATATATATATATATTTTTTTTCTTTCAGTATTCTTTGAAGAATAGAAAGTTCAAAATAACAGCATTTTATATTAGGCATACATTACATTAAGCAGTTTATATAAATCATGTGTCAATTATAAATGTATATCCATTATAAATGTCTTTACTGTTTGTCTTTACAAATTTACAGACCCTGAACTTTTGAACAGTAGAGCATTTTTTTTTTAAAGTGGTGGTTGACTGGTTTTCTAGGCTTCATTATGTTTATGGGGTGCAGTCTAACATGTGTTAATGCTTCGTTTAAAAAAAAAAAAAAAAAAATATATATATATATATATATATATATATATATATATAATTTATTTTTTCAAATAATTTACCTTTATTCTACACCGTTCTGTCCCTTCTTCTATGAACCCCTCGGCAGAAATCACGAATACAGGGCATCTAGACCAGACCGAAAGAGCATTTTAGCGTCGGAGCTTAAAGGGGCAGGGAGAGAGAGATGCAGGAACAGCTGGTTATGAACATTGATTTTGAAACTTGTGAACCCGTTAGAATCGTTAGAAGACAGAATTGCGATTCACATATGAATAGATTTTTTTTGTGCACCCATGGTTTTGATGGCATGGCAGCAACCCTTCCTTTTCTCTAAAGCAGTGCAAAATGTAGGACCCTATCCTATGAATTCCATTTTATTTTTTCCCAAATTCCGTTTTTTCCATTGTAATTTTTCTGAATTACGTTTTTTTCCGTTTTAATTTTTCTCAATTCCTTTTTAATGGTTAAATGAAATTTTATTAATCAGAGAGCATGTCTAATTAATTAAAATCATGAAACTTATACAATTCACATCAATTTATAAAACTTCAACAAAAACTATGTTTATGAAATGTTTTATCTTTTTCTCACCATTTTTTTTACTGTTGTCAAATTCTGTGTTTTAGCATGCAAATGCATACTTATTTTTTCAAAGTTATTCTTAAAATAGTCTTATGAAATTTTTGTTGTTGTTGTTTCATCAGATATTCTGTGTTGTGTATTTAAAATTTTCTTGTCATCAAATGAAAGCATAAAACATTAATTTAATTTAATTTATCTTTTAATTATAGAAAATTAAGCATACTTTATTTTTTGGCAAACAAAGGGGACATTACTATTAAATTTAAAGTATGGAAGAGATGTTGTGTGATTATTATGTGAATTCTACTTAACAATAGTAATATATTTGTGGCACATTTTCTGGCAGTCTTCAGGTTAAACCGCACTTTTATTTTGACGGGTTGCCGTGTCTACCTTTACAGTTCTGTGTTTATGATATGTTTATGATATGTTTATGATATGTACTCATTTAGTGAGACGGAAGACGCTGAAAAGTATGTGTGTAGTAAACAAAACCGCATATATGCAGCATTCGTTAACACAGACACACGCAGAACATGCAGGATTCATATTTAAAGGAGAACTCCACTTCCAGAACAACAATTTACAAATAACTTACTCACCCCCTTGTCATCCAAGATGTTCATGTCTTTCGTCGTAAAGAAATTGTTTTTTGAGGAAACAATTCAGCATTTTTCTCCATATAATGGACTGATATGGTGTCCCAATTTTGAACTTCCAAAATGCAGTTTAAATGCGGCTTCAAACGATCCCAGCTGGGAAAGAAGGGACTTGTAGCGTAACAATCGGTTATTTTAATAAAAATAAATTAATTTATATACTTTTTAATTACAAACGCTCGTCTTGTCTTACTCTGCCTGGACTGTTTTTCTTCCGGTTCATGACAGTCAGGGTATGTTCTCCCTCAACTTCAAAATCGTCCTATATCGCTGTTTTACCATTTTGTTAAGGGTGTTTGATCATCTTTGCATTTTCACTTTGCAAACACTGGGTCGGAACTTCTGCAGTGATGTAGGATAATTTTGAAATGATTTTTGAAGTTAAGGGAGAAAATACGATTGGAGTTTTTCGACATACTCTAACTGTCTTGAGTCAGAATACACAGAGTTCAGGGAGAGAAAGGCAAGACAAGCATTTGAGATTAAAAAGTATTTAATTTTTTATTATTATTTTTTTTTGTAATGAAAATAACCAATCTTTTCGCTAGATAAGACCCTTCGTCGGCTGGGATCGTTTACAACCGCATTTGGGTTCGTTTGAAGCCGCATTTAAACTGCATTTTGGAAGTTCAAAATCAGGCCACCATACCAGTCCATTATATGGAGAAAAATGCAGAAATGTTTTCCTCAAAAAACACAATTTCTTTACGACTGAAGAAAGAAAGACATGAACATCTTGGCTGACAAGTGGGTGAGTACATTATATGTGAATCTTTGTTTTGGAAGTGGACTTCTCCTTTAAATTGTATTTTTGCGGCTTAATATTTACAGATGCTAGTCCATATCGCTGTTTGATTTAAGTGTAACAACCTACTTTTGATTAATTCATCTAAACTTTGACAAATTCCATGCATTCCGCGTTATTCAGTAAATTCTGTTTTTATGAGTGGATTCCGAGATTCCGTCCAGTGTTGCTAAATGTCACTAGATGATGTCACACACTAATTAGCATATTCACGATGCCAGTGTGACATATTGTCTTGCATCCCTGTGCTTAAATACTGCATTTTAGTGCAGCCAAATTCTCAATAAAGCTGTTTTCATTTACATATTTTGCTTTCTGTTGTCAGACAATGGGATGAATATGAAATGGTGACTGAAACGCAGCCCATTAAGACTACATAACCAGCTCCTGAAAATATTAATCTGCACTAAAATCCTAATTCATAATCACAACATTGTCTAATGAAATCAAATACACATATGTTTAAGACAATGCCTGTGATGTGATTTTGGCTATACTTGCATATAAAATAGAGTTAAAAGCAACAGGAATATATATACTTTAACTGAAAGCGATGTTCCTAACTGCCGCTCACTGAACAGAGCGGACGCAGAGAAAGAGCGAGAGAGACGTGTGCGCGCTGGGAAAGCAAGACCTCACGCTCGTGCGGCAGTATCAGAGAGTCTCAGAAACTAAATAAGGTTTGTCCAAGAAGTCGCTAGATTTGTCACTAGGCATTTTTTTTGAAAAACAGCACTGATTCCGTCCGCATTTTCCGCATCGCGGAATTTATAGGCCTCTAAATATGGCCTTACCGCCTTTGTCACATGTTCTCAGGGTGGGGTTATGTACATTTCAGGGTTTGTGATGTCACCAACCCAGAAGCCGTATTTGTAGGCATTAAACTGCCATAATTTTAAAAGACAATATCTCCATTTGTATTGCACTTTCAGCGTTGTAACTTTGCAAATATTGTTTATGCTTAAACAGCAACATTACACTCTAACTACTAAAGTTTAAAAAAAAAAAAAAAATGAAATCACAATCAATCATCCCTTTAATAAATGAATAGATAAGGACGAATATTTACTTGGATATCAATGACTATTCAGTATTTTTATTTTATAAATATTTTGTTTATTCAGGTTTTGTGTGTGTGAACTGTTCCTTTAATTGTACAGTATGTAAGGGTCAGTAAGAGGGTAAATTATGACTTGGTCGAAGAAACCTTGACTAACTTGAAGAAAAAATTATCTGTTAAAACATGTATGTCCTTATCACCTGAGAAGGTCAGACGCTTAGATTTTCAGTGCTACATTATTTCATGGCACATGAAGTGAGTGGTCAGATGTCTCCAAAAAAAAAAAAATCTGTTTTGAGGTAGTGCGAGTAGCAAGTTTGTTTTCCCAGATTGGGCTTGTGTGAAGTTTAGGCAGCAGAGGTTTCTAGAATGCTATGACGAGGCTAAACCTCCCTGAGGGAGTTGGACCATATTGCTTTTCAAGGTATGAACAGGTGCTGCCTTCATCTGTCACTGCATCCTGCACCGTTCTGTCTGTTCTTCTCTTTGTGTTGCTTTATTTCACTCAGTTTCCCTCACCCTCTGGTTTTGATGGCCCAATACATGGATGTCTGTTCTCTTAGAGTGCATCTGCCATCACCTCACTTTTTTTCTTTTATGTTTTCTGTCTCTTTATCCTGAAAACAGGGTCAAAGACCCAAAGGTTGCCATTCTGAATGTCTCATGTTATGCAAATGAAAGTTTTATGCCCCGCTGAATGCTATCACTGGAATAACTTGGTGCTTTATGAGAGTTTTTGAAGTAGAAGAGATCAGTGTTTCACAGGTAGTAAAACACACCTGGGGTGCATAGAGAGACCTCTAGGGGTACACAATAAAAATAAAAAATTGTATTATCATGCTGTTGCGTGTTATTTAAGAATTGGCACAAAGCTGACTTTTTATTTGCCTACTTTTGTCTACTACAGTAGTAGAGCTTAGGCCTGACTGCTTGCATAAAGTTCCTAAAATAAATAAAATGAATTTAAAAATGTAAAAATTAAAATGTTAAAAATTAATTTTTAAAAAGTGTCACTTATTTATTTCTCATTAAATTTGCCATGCATTCTAATACGTTTTTGTTTGTTTTTGTAGAGGAGCATTGCATATCTCTTCCCCTCTGGACTTTTTGAGAAGCGAGCAAGACCTGTTATGAAGGTGAGATTTTGTCCCGTTTTTTTGGATAATTTATCATTTTTCAACATAGTATGCTTACTGTGTTCCTTTCTTTTTGTTTTAGCACCCAGAGGAAATATTCCCAAAACAGACAGGTATGTAACAGCTGCCTTTTAACTGTATCTGTGCTTTTTGACACCAAATATAAGCTTGCTTATTTCTGGTAATAAATTTCTCATGCCCTGTTCTGTCTTACAGCTGTCCAGTGGGATGCAGAAGGACGCCCTTTTCACTTTCTGTTCTACACAGGAAAACAGTCCTACTATTCTCTCTTGCATGTAAGTTCATACTCTTTTTAAATACATAAAACAGTCAAAACCAGAATGTTATAGCTAATATTTGAATAATAGCTATAAGTACCATATAGGTTATCAGATTATACAATTTATTTATTTATTGCCATTGGTTGATATTTAATACTTCCTGTAATTTAGATGCATGCTCATTTCCTCTATTTTTACATTTTAATTTCATCATTTTAGTCTCACTTTAAAAACACTAAAAATTTAATAACAAAATTTAATAAATATTAAAAAGAAGGCTTACAATCAGGCAAGAGGTGTGTCATCTTTGCCTGTTTCTGCAGTCGTTGTTATGCCAGGGTTGTGTACGTACGCGTGATATCATAATGGGGCGAGGTCCTGTTGGGCTATGGGCGTGTTTGTTTTGGTGTTTTCAAATAAAAAATAAAAATAAAAAATAAAAAGTCCACTTCCAGAACAAAAATTTGCAGATAATGTACTCACCCCCTTGTCATCCAAGATGTTCATGTCGTTCTTTCTTGAGTTGTAAAGAAATTGTTTTTTGAGGAAAACATTTCAGAATTTTTTCTCTATGTAATGGACTGCTATGGTGCCCCGAGTTTGAGCTTCCAAAATGCCGTTTAAATGCGGCTTCAAACAATCCCAAATGCAGTTGTAAACGATCCCAGCTGAGGAAGAACGGTCTTATCTAGCGAAACAATTGGTTATTTTCATTTAAAAAATACAGTTGAAGCCGCATTTAAACTGCATTTTGGAAGTTCAAACTCAGGGCACCATAGAAGTCCACTATATGGAGAAAAATCCTGAAATGTTTTCCTCAAAAAACATAATTTCTTTAAGACTGAAGAAAGAAAGACATGAACATCTTTTGGATGACAAGGGGGTGAGTACATTATCTGTACATTTTTGTTCTATAAGTGGACTTCTCCTTTAATGCACCTTTAAATGTAGACTCTAGCATATCTCAAAATTAATGTTTTTTGTCATGTACACAATATTGTGAAAGCATTTTTTTAGGATGCTTAATTTTATCTTTTAGTATTTTTTTCTAATCTATTTAGACAACGTAGTGTAGAATTTTGATATCAGCCATGTCACCTGTGTGGCTGCTAGGGATGAGTTGACAATATTAATTTGATTTTAATTACACTGCCATTCAAAAGTTTGGGATCAGTAAGATTATTAGTGTTTCTTTTTAAAGAATTCTCTTTAATGTTCATCAAGGCTGCATTTACTTCAAAAATGCAGGAAAAAAGTAATATTGTAAAATATGATTACATTTTGAAAGATTTTCTATTTTAATATACTTTAAAATATAATTCATTCCTATGATGCAGAGCAGAATTTTCATCAGCCATTACTCCAGTCTTTAGTGTCACATGATCCTTCAGAAATTATTCTAATATGCTGATTTATTGCTTTTATTATCAGTATTGGATACAGTCGTGCTGCTTTTATTTATTTATTTATTTATTTATTTATTTATTTTTTGGAACCTGTGATGACTTTTTTCAGGATTTTTTTTGATGAATAAAAAGTTAAAAACAGACAGCATTTATTTAAAATAGAAATAATTTCTAATATTTTTTTGCTGTCACTGTTTATCAATTTAACACATCCTTGGTGATTAAAAGTATTCATTTCTTTTGAAACAGAAAGAAAGAATAAAACTGTACTACCACAAACTTTTAGGTGGTTGTTTATATTGTTACACAAGATTTCTATTTTAAATAAATGCTGTTCTTTTTAACTTTTAATTTATGAAATAATCCTGGAAAAAAAAAAGTATAACAGGTTCCAACAAAATATTAAGCAGCACAACTGTTTACAAGATTGATAATAAAACAACATAGAATGACAGGAATGAATTACATTTTAAAATATATTCACTTAGAAAACAGCTAATTTGCAATGGAATAATGTTTCACAGTAGTACTGATTTATTTTATTTTTTTCGGAATTTTTAATCAAATAAATGCAGCCTTGATGAGCATCAGAATCTGTCATGAATACATTTTATTACAGCTGCTGGTTAAATGAAACTGGCGTAGAAATAATTACATCATTACAAAGTTTGTATAAAATCTGCCTTGTATGCAATTCACTTGTTTTTATACAGATCAGTCTGATAAATAATGAATTTAATGAGCTTTTTTCAGTTTTTGGCTAAATGAAAACTTTAGTTTTGGTAAGAAAATAATTGGTGCATCGCTAAATGTATCTGTATCAGTCAGAATTAAAATTTGGTATCTAAAACTGGTTTGGGGAGAGAGCCTGCTTTGTCTGGTCTGTGATTGAAGGAAGGGAGTGGCACAGACAGAGGGTAGGTGGGGGCACATCACAGAGAACTGGGATAGAGGAGGGGTGCAGACAGAGAAAGCTGGGAAGGGAGGCTGCGACTCGGGTCTCTGATCCCCTAAAAAGGGCCTGGATGGGGTGATGGGGGGAAATAGACCCAAAGACAAGCTTTGTTTGTCATTTTACACTTAGTGTGCTAAATCAAATGAAATAGAATGGTTGGTGTTAAAACAAACCGGTATAAACAGGAGATTGGAATGATTAAGGAAAATGCAAATGTCAGGTTTGGATTTGTGAGAAGAAGAGGAATGAGAGTTAGGAAGATGAGTGTGACGGAGCTCTTTCTCCTCCTTAAATCCCATTTACAACAGGGAGCATCACACACTTCAGTAGGCACGCCAGGGCTTTGTGATATTAGGTGTGCGTGTGAGTGTGTATGCGTGCACGCGTGCTGTTTTTTGTGTGTAGGTGTGTGTGCACATTAGCCTCAGGGGTTTTACGGTGATGGGAAGAGCCCCAGAGAGCCTCCTGCGTTAACCGCCTCTTTGTCACCACAGCTAATTCCTTTTCAAAGTTTGTTTGTTTTAGCTTATTTTTCCCTTCTCTACCATTCATCTATGGACTCGACCTTGGGCTAAGACGTCTCTCAGTAGCAGTAAGGAGTATGGTGTGTGTGTGTGAGTTGACTAATGCGCCATTGTCCTCGGTGCGCCCAAGCCCCTCATCCTCCCCTTTGCCCTGCAGTGGCTGGGACCCCTGCTGCTAATTTAAATAGGTATGTCAAATCTGCCGGCGTGCACCGGCTCTCTCATCCAGCTTCGAATCGCATGGAGGTGCTCCGCGTTCAGAAACCCTGCAGTGTGCAGAAAATAATGTACAACTCTCCTTCCTGCAGACAGGAATATTTTTCTAGCATGAGCAAAAGGAAGCAAAACACAAACACACACAAACTCACTAAGATACATGGGCGGTAAATATAGACATTTAGTTTATAGTCGGTACCTTATATATCAGGACGTTATACAGCTGTCAGTGTAACCCACTTGCACACTCGATTAATGAAAGCATTCCAGTGCAGCAATGATCAGTTGTGTGACCCTTTTTGTGCTCTCAAACTGAAAATATACACGTTTCACCAAAGTTGTGTAATAACGGTGTGACCCTGAACCACAAATCCAGTCTTAAGTAGCATGGGTATACTGTATATGTAGCAATATCCAAAAATATATTGTATGGGTTAAAATTATTGATTTTTCTTTTATGCAAAAAATGATTGGGATATTAAGTGAAGATCATTTACCATGAAGATATTTTGTACATTTCCTTCTGTAAATATATCAAAACTTAAATTTTGATTAGTAATATGTATTGCTAAGAACTTCATTTGGACAATTTTTTACTTTTTTTTGCACCCTCAGATTCCAGATTTTAAAATAGTCGTATCTCAGCCAAATATTGTCCTGTCCCAACAAATACATCAATGGAAAGCTTATTTATTCAGCTTTCATGTGATGTATAAATCTCAGTTTTTAAAAAATTGACCCTTATGACTGGTTTTGTGGTTCAGGGACACATACATGTCAAAATTGGGCCTGATTATTTGATGGATTTGGGTTGTACCTCACAGTACAGTTAAAGGTGGGGTGGTGTTTGTTCAGTGCTATGTAACCAAAAAACAAATTAATGCAGTTGCTGTTTTTATAAAAAAAAAAATCAGCAAGGATACATTAAATTGAACAAAAGTGAGAGTAAAGACTTCTTTATAATGTTATATTACATAAAATAATCCCGTCACAGTTTCAAATAAATTAAGCAGCACAACTGAAATGAATAAGAAATGGTACTTTAAATGATTGAGTAAATTTACCAAAAAAAATGAATACGTAATTGTTTATAGGGCTGGGTAAAAAAAAAAATGTTGATTTCTCAATTTTAATCGGTTCTCATTTTTACACAATTGTATTGAATCTTAAATCCCAAGACTCTATAACCTGTTTTCCAGTTAACAAACGGAATGTTGGATTCCGATAAATCGGAATAAGCTTTGTACTTTGGTACTGTTTCTTACAATATTCAAATAATAAATGCCATTCAAAAAAGTAAGGAAGCATCAAAAGGTTATTTTAAAAAGAAAAAGTACAACTTGCCTAAATCCGTAACCTGTCTCATGTAATGGCTTAATCAGTGTTTCAACGGTGCAAAGATGTCAATATTACAGCTTGTAAACAATGTCATGCAATGTCACATTTACCTAAGAAAAAACGTTTGGTGACCATCGATTTGCTAGTCAGCTAGAATACATCTGTCAAGTTATGACGACAGCCCACATTTAAATTTATATTTCAATAAACGAATTGGAGTGGAAATACAATTATGTAGCCTAATTATAACTTTATTAACAAAACTTCATTGAGTGAAATTTAAGTTGGTATACAAATCAATGTAGTACCAACTAACTCTCATGGATATTTTACAGCATTAGTTGCTTTTTTTTTTTTTTTTTCCTTCCTTGAGAAAATATGGCATGTATTGTACCTGATATATATCCAACATAGTCAATATTGAATCAAATCGAAATGCAAGCTTGTGAATCAGAATCAAATCGAATTGTGAAATTTGTGTCAAACCCAACCCTATTATTTTAGTAACAAATCTGTGTATAAGACTGGCAGCTGAAAATTGTTTAAATAATATATAGAATAATATAGAATTTATTTCTTCAGTTGTAAAGAAATTGAGTTTAAACCTCCAAAATGCGGTTTAAATGCAGCTTCAAAGGGCTCTAAATGATCCCAGCCGAGGAGTAAGGGTCTTATCTAGTGAAATGATCGGTCATTTTCTCAAAAAAAAAAAGCAAATAAAAATGTACATACTTTTTAACCTCAAATGCTCGTCTTGTCTAGCTCTGCCATGTGCGTGCGTAGTCTGTGTAATCCGGGTCAATACAGTTAGGGTATGTCAAAAAACTCCCATCTAATTTTCTCCTCCAACTTTAAAATCGTCCTACATCACTAGTACCAACCCAGTGTTTACAAAGCGAACATGCAAAGAAGGCCAAACGCCAAACAAAAAAAGGTAAAACAGCGATGTAAGACGATTTTGAAGCTGGAGAAGAAAATGAGATGGGAGTTTTTTGACCTACCCTAACTGTATTGACCCAGATTACACAGAGTACACATGTGTATCGCAGAGCTATACAAGATGATGATCTTAATTTTTTGTTTTAGAAAATGACCGATCGTTTCGATAGATAAGACCCTTATTCCTTGGCTGCGATCGCTCAGAGCCCTTTGAAGCTGCATTTAAAGTGCATTTTGACCGTTCAAATTCAAGGGCACCATAAAAGTCCACTATATGGAGATAATTCCTGAAATGTTTTCCTCAAAAAACTATTTCTTTACGACTGAAGAAAGAAATGCATGAACATCTTAGATGACAACGGGGTGAGTACCTTATCTGTACATTTTTGTTCTGAAAGTGAATTACTCCTTTAACAATATTACTGTTTATGAGATATTTATAAGATTTTATAAGATTGTTTTTTTTTTAACCAAAGAACTGCAATGACACAATAAAACACTTAAAAATCTTATCAACCCCAGACCTTTGAATAGTAGTGTACATTTATTTAAAAAATGGCATATGATGCAAAACTTTACTTATTGGTTTGGAATTTTCAACCGTTTCTCCTACTCGGATTAAACATACTTACAATTATTCAGTCATTCTTACAATTTCAGGGAACTTTTGTTAGTCATCTTGGTGAGTTTAATTCAAAAGATTACAAAAAATAAACAAAACAAAACAAAAAACAACTAGAGTTTACATTTGCAAGGCCTGAAAAGATCAGAAAAAGATAAATGGATTTAATTTATTACACAGCATTTTTACTCATAAAATATACTTTTTTTTTTTTTTTAAGTCTCTCCCATAAGAATTATAATCATTAAATTAAAAAGATTGTAAAGGATTTTTATCAGTACTATTGTTTTTAATTGTATGTTTTTGTAGAAAATGTTATATTATTGTAAATGATGCATTGAAATGATGCTGTTAATGTTGCCATAATTATAGCCATTGTTGCTGAAATGGCATTAAAACATAAATAATAAATCTACAGATTTAATATGCAGTGATGGTGCAGAATCGACCAGTTGTTTTTGCAACTTTTATTTAAAAGAGCTTGTCACCTTTGTCATTGAAGAACTGCTGTTAGATTTTTATTGAATGTGCGTGTGCAATAGCTGGACCAACCTAAAAATATTTTATTTTATTGCATAATTTGAGCTAAAGAAGTGTACTTTATAACACCAATGTTGTTAGGTTTATCTAATGTTTTGAAATATGTTATTTAAACTCTTGACAAACCAGTCAGAATGGACTGACTTTGGCAACGGCACATCTGACACATTTATACTTGGAGCAACAATTAATTACTTGGAAAAAAAAAAAAAAAGTAATAAAATCACAGCCTCATGACATTAGTACTTCTTACTTAACTTGTGTTGATTATACAGTATTTTCA
This sequence comes from Labeo calbasu, assembly GCA_019740295.1. Lineage (NCBI taxonomy): Eukaryota > Metazoa > Chordata > Actinopteri > Cypriniformes > Cyprinidae > Labeo > Labeo calbasu. The sequence goes on from JAHKKF010537857.1 coordinate 59,329, forward strand.
ACTTAACCTTTAAAAAAAAAATGCCATGTGCGCTTTGGGAGGAGCGAGTCTGTACAATTTACCCATGATTTGTTGAATACAAGGAGCCCCGGCCAACCAAAAGGCTACATTGAAAGTTCATATTAAAAGCTGAGATCGAGGAGCCTCTCTCCCCTCCTAAAGGCATTTGAATTTCTCTGGATTCGTTATGGCGCTGTGATCACGAACGTGTAACGTGCATTCCCCCGCTTTTTTCTCCCTCCCCCCTTTCTTTTCTATTACTCCTCCTTTTTTGTGCTGAAAATTGGTTTTTGCCCGATGTTTGCTTTTTTGGCGAGTAGCGGTGGATTATACGCACTCTATCAGGACCGAATTAAACAAACAGCTGTGGGATAATTGAGGGGGAAATGAATTCTCGCACAGGCGTGAGGAAGGTGCCGACGTGAGCTGCATGCCAGCGTCGGGGCCCCGCGTCAGACCCCTGCTCCGCGCCGCTCCAGCACCACCACGCCTGACGGGCACTCCAGGCTCACGGGCGCGATGCCAATTTAGACAAGTGTGCCCGAGGATGCCATCCTGCTCCGCATGGCAGATTCTCCTGTCAGGAGGACGTGCGAGCGCGCGTGTTAGAAAGGAGAGAGAAAGTGCGGGGGGTTACGGCCCAAGTGCTCCCCAATTCAATTTTCCCTCCACACACACACAATTAAATTCAGCCAGAGTTGAAGAGAGAGAGACAGAGATGAGATCTGCCTTCATAATGGAGACTGTGTGTGTGTGTGTGTGTGCGCGCATGTGTATCTGTGTGAGCGTGTGCGTCGGGGGGATTTTCAAATCCCTGCTTTTGCTTCACTGCATCTTTTCTTTTCAGGGATTCCTGAATATCTATGAAGACAACCTCGTCCTTCATTCTGTGTATTCATTGACTTATTAGACAACAGGGACCACGCTCAGAGGATTCTTTCTTTCTTTCTTAGCATTAATTCTGCTTTTGGTTTTTGAAACTGACCACTTTCCATTTCTCTCTTCTGTCATTCTAGGATGTGTATGAGAAGATTTTGGCAATAGAAAGACATCAGGACAAGATGAGAAGTAAAGGCCTCTTCACATCAGATACCAAACAAATGTGAGCACTTCCTACAAGAAAAACATGCATTACATGCATTTAGCAAAGAGCGAAAGCAATTTGTCATAGAGCCAACCGTATTTGTAATATACGATGCTAGGGATATTAAATTAGGAAGCAATCTAGAAAAGAACATTGTGATGATTTTAATGGATAAACTGTTTGTTTCCTCAGTGTGCTGACTGGGAGCCGATGGCTGTTAAAAGAGGAAATAGAAGAGCATCTGGTAGAGAACATTTCAGATCAAGATGTAAGAACTTGTGTAGAACTTCAGTATAATTCAGGATGGAAACACAAGAGGGTGCTGTTGGCAAACTAAGAGAGTTCTCTTGTTTTGTGTAGTACATGCGGTTGATCCAGCTGATGGAGAAGCTGTTGTCTATGCCCTACTGCTCTCTGGAGGAGGAGTTCGTACTGAAGTTCCGCAAACAGCTGGAGGTTCAGTCCAGTAAACACGAGATTCCTGCCCTGCAGTACGACCCACAGGGAGTCGCTTTCAGCACTGCTGATGGTATGATATTGCTATCTCCAAAAATGCAGCTGATTAAATGTGTAATCAGTTTTTTTGCTTCTGTAAGCACTCCAAATATGGCAATAAGCAACATAAATGAAGTCCATTCACCTTTATTCAAAGTCAGATGCAGATGTCGTCTTATATAGTGCCTATATATGATGCTGAATCTGATTGTGATTATTTACAATAACTGCATTTATTGTGCACTGTAAATTTCAATTACTATGCAAATAAGTGAACTGAGAATACACTGCATATTATTTGAGTGCTCCAAATTAAGACACTTGAATTTGTGTTATTTGTGTGAATTGTGTGAATGTGAAATGTTATGCCGTTGCACAGTATTCATTATTCACAAGACAAACATAAGTTTAAACATTCTGAATTGAAAGTGGGATGAATTGTAATAATATATATATATATATATATATATATATATATATATATATATATTACAGTATTTAGTAATATTTTAAATGAGCTTTTATTTTTATTTATTTTATGTTGTAGTCATTAAGTGTTTTTTTTGTTTGTTTTTTTTCTTAGATTTCTCATTTATTTTTATTTTGGTTTTAGTCATTTTAACTTCAAACTGCACTTCTAGCTTTTTCAGTTGTTTGCCAAGGCAAAAATTCTAGTTTCCAAGTCTTATATATATATATATATATATATACATTACCGTTCAAAAGTTTGGGGTCAGTACATTTTTATTGTTTCTTTTTTTTTTTTTTTTAAGAAATTAATACTTTTATTCACCAAGGATGTATT
>JAHKKF010537858.1:13911-25129 GCA_019740295.1 Labeo calbasu
TGTTGGCAGTGTATGTACAAATCTACCCTATAATGATAAAAATCCATGCAGCGGTTTTTAATTAATCTGTAAAAATAATATCCCCTTTTTCAAATCGCGCCATTCTCAGATGCCTGTCGTTGTTGCGTCACACCCGCAGAGGATCCGCTCCCACAATAGTTGATTGACATGAGCGATTTACCTTGAATCAGCCGTCACAGTCCGCCCTCTTTGTTTCGATGCTGGAGCAGGGATGTAAGTTATACAAGAATATCTCCGATTTGCATTTAAAGGAACAACCCCCTAGAATGAGATGATTTTTGCTGAGCTCATTTTGGCAAGGTAAAAAGGGTGTTGTTTTACAAAACCATTGAGAATTTTTAATCAAAGTATATTAGAGACTTTTTATTAAGACCCAAAAGAATCATATCAACTTGTGGAAAATGGGCATCTGATGACCCCTTTAAGAAAACGTTGCTAGAGTAGTCTGAAAAGTTGCTAAATCTAGCAACAAAATTGCTAAGTTGGCAATGCTGCTTCTATTGGGCTTCTAATCACATTCAACAAGGCGCACAAACTAGCTAACAGCTAATGAACCAAAGTATATTGCAGTAGGCCTACACATGGTTATAATTATTGCTTGTTCTTTAAATATATTTGGTGTCGGGGTTCGGACACTCACGCTCCATGTGCCGTCTTGCTGTGGGAGTGTGCGGTCTCGAGTACGCTCGGCTGTACGCTCCTCTGTTCACGTGTGTTTTGTTTTATTGGACACGCGGTCTGTTTGTGGCCGCGTGTTTTCTTTCGTTCTATTCTGTTGCACGCAGCTCATTTGGCAGCTGCATGCTTTCTTTTGTTTTATTCTTGTTTGTCATGTTTAGTGTGAACACGCGGCTTATGAGTGTTCTCATCAGCTGCGTGTTCGTGTCGTGTTTTGTACATGGCTAGTCATTTTTCTTTTGCTAGCCATGTGCTTGTGTTTGTGTTCTGTGTGAGCACATGGCTTTTGTTTTGTTTCAGTGTGCCATGTGCTCTCATGTCTATTGTCTAACTCCACCCACCTTGTTACCTGATTTATTTGCTCCACCTGTCTTCCCTCGTTACCCTCCTCATTTGCTCCCCATTTATTCTCCTTGTGTTTGCAGTCCAGTGCACGTTCATTGAATATATCCTGTTGTGTCTTGCTTTACCCTGCCTTGCCTTGTCCAGCCAGTCAAGTTGCCTGCTGTTTCCCCTATGGGGTAGTTTTTGTTTGTTTGTTTTTTCTTTATTTGGTTAATAAAAGCCCTTTCCCTTCTTTCATATTGAGTCCTCGCCTCATCCCTACATCCCTTGCACCGAAATTTGACACAAATGTACTATAAACATACTACTTGTATAATTCAAGTATATTTTTAATACATTTAATTCTCCCATGATCTCAACATCTTGTGTGGAGGTTGTGATTTAGCACATAGTAAGCATTCTTCCAATTTACTTTTAGGATGAAAATGAGCATTTTGAACTAAAAGCTAAGAAAATCTGAGTTTTGTAAAAGACTATGTCTGGATCAGACACAGAATGATTCATTAAAACATAGATGGAATAGATCGCTTCCATCACACATCCAAAGCTTGCATAGTCCTATACCACTACCTGAATCGATTTCATTTGGTCACATTAGGCAGTTTTGATTTATATGCTGTTTAATGCTTGATGATTGCGCTGTCTTACATATGCATCTGCCTATACTTGAGCACTTGTTTCTGATTCTACTTTGCCATGTTTTAATCCAGATGTTGATACTCTTACAGAAGATGCGTAAAAGCGCCTCCTACCATATACCAGTGAAAGCTGGAATATACTGTCAATGGTGGGAAGCCTTGTGTCACGCAAGATGAAGCGGAGGCGACGGAGGGAGGTGCCATGGTGGAGGAAGGGCTGACGACTCCAGGGGGCCGACCAAAGGCGGCGGAGCAAGTGGAGGTGGAGCCCGAGGCAGAGACGAAGAGCCGATGAGTCCGAGCGACACCGAAGATCCGGAGGGCCAAGGTGGAGTCCAAGGCTCAGGTGATCGAGGTGGAGATCCGGAGGTCCTCTCTCGAGGACTTTCCCTGGACAGAATCAGAATCAGAAAGAGCTTTTATTGCCAAGTATGCTTGCGCATACTCGGAATTTGTTTTAGTGTCATTAGCTTCCAGTACACAGAGACAGCAACAACATACAGACAATAAATGTAAGATGAGAATGAAATACACATATGTAAATATAAATAGACAAAAATTTGGTGGGCACCCTGGAGGCTCGTGCAGGGCAGACACAGGAGGGAGAGGAGGAACGGATCTGCGGATCGGGGAGTTCAGGGAGCCATGGCGGGTCAGGGAGCTCGGGGAGCCACGGCGGAGCATACAGTCCAGGATGCCATGGCGGGTCAGGGAGCAGGGGGAGCCATGGTCGGAGCTGCGGCCGGCCGATTTGAGCGCAGGGCGGCGGCAGGTCGACTTGAGCACGGGGCCGCGGCCGAAGTCCGTGAATGGGCCGCTGGTTCTGGGCACAGGCACAGGACGCTGTGCACGCTGGCACAGGAGGGTGCTCTGGTGGCCCCAGCACAGGAGGGCACTCGGGCGGCGTCGGCTCTGGAGGGCGCTCTGGCGGTGCGGGCTCTGGAGGGTGCTCTGGCTCTGGACGGTGCTCTGGAGGACTGGACGGGACCAGCGGAGATGTGGGAGGGCTGGACAGGACCAGCAGAGACGAAGGAGAGAGTACAGTGGAAACAAATCCTATGGGGATCGCCTGGTCCATACTGTCTTTATGGCATATGTGGCTTGCCACATTAGAGTGTGTACACATCTACGCTATCACGATAATAATCCATGCAGTGGTTTTTCATTAATCTGTAAAAATAATATCCCCTTTTTCAAATCGAGCCATTCTCAGATGCCTGTCGATGTGGCGTCACACCAACAGAGGCCGCTCCCACGATAGTTGATTGACATGAGCATCTTCCCTCAGACGCGCCTTACATCAGCTGTAACAGACCAACGTCCATTGAGCCTGAAGATGCAGTGGATTAGGTTTGTTTGTGAAGGGAATGCACGTCCCGATCTACATAAACACATCTATGTTTACGCAAATCATTTGTGATCCAGCTTCACCTACAGCAGAAGTGAGTATAAGGAGTTTATTATGAATCTCTGCAATCACCTTTCCTAATAATGTGCTAGTTAGCAAGTTTAGTGGCTAAACGCAGCTAAATGCGGCTAAAGTAAACAGACTCGTCTCTCCACAGAGAGAGGGGCGGGGTGAGCAGAGCTCATTTGCATTTAAAGGAACTCATTGCAGAGCTCATTTTGACAAGGTAAAAAGGGTATTATTTTACACTACCACTGAGAATTTTTAACCAAAGTATATTACAGACTTTTCATTAAGACCCTAAATAATCATATCAACTTAGCATCCGATAACCCCTTTAAAGGTCCAGTCTTCTGACACATTACGTGCAAGAAATGAACGCAGGACGAAGATGAAGGTCAAAGATATAGTCTTTTTATTCCACATGTCAATCCACACAGGTATGTCCACAACAGGAAGATAACACTCACGTACATATTGACCGTACATAGAGACCGGACGACAAACACTGAACTGAATGCAACTTATAAAGACAGGAGATTACGATGAACTTAATTAATACACAGGTGATACAAGGTTAACTAATGATGACACAATTAGGGCAGGATCAGGAAAACCATATATAGGCACAAGAGGGAAAAAGCAATACAAATAGTCCAGGCGTGTGACACCTTACTCATAAATGATGGAAAATTTCGTCAATGGCAGAGAAGCACCAAACTCTGAGAGAGAGAGCGCTAGATGCAGTGGGTGAGACCCGTCTACAACCACCCCACTAGATCCATTTGCAAGTCCCACAATCTCAATCACTGCTGTGCCTCAGCAACAGCGTCACTAGAACCACAAGGACCACGAACATGGACATGTATTATTTATTTAAACACTTTTCATAACTTTTAAAACAATGTATTTAATTACAGTCGATAACAATATAAATCAAACACACACACATACACACAGCAGTTCTGTTTGATCTGCCATCACTATAGCGGAGTACTCAAGTGACATATGAAGTTGGAGTTGTTCTCTTTCATCATGAAGAGCAAAGAGCTCTCATCTGCCTTTGATATGGCCTATATTACTAACAATGCCATGCAACTATCTGCAGAACACAATTTCAAACAGCTGTCTACATCTGAGTCCTGCTGAAGGGTCCCATATTGAACTGAACTTTAGGATTTCATGTCAAATTTGATGCGCCCCATTTTTCGATTTTTCAATGGAATTATATTTTGTAAAAGGGTTGTTGTAAAGACATGTTTGTTTATAACATTATGAGTGAAACCACACAATCATGTGCAAATTTGACAAGTTTATTAAATAATAATAAAAATGATAATAATAAAATATAGTCAAATTTACTGATAATATATATATATTTTTTTATTTAGAAACAACCATTAAAGTCACATGAAAACATCCCCACCTCCCCCCTTTAATGGAATATTGTTTACATTTATATTTATCTCTGCACTTTTGTTTTAATTCACATGGCCTTCTAACAACAGTATCTTTTTTAAATACATTTCACAGGTCATTAGTTAATGCAGCACACTTGTGTGTGTGTGTGTAATACTATGAAATTTGGCATGTCAGCAGAGGTATGTTTACTCACTCAAAACAGTATCAACATATAAATGACACTGTCCATTAGTGAGAGAAGGACTAAATTGTTCTTGACTATACCTGAAATGGTTAAGTAAATTGTGTATTATAATTGAGCTTACCTTTAAATTAACTGAGCCTGCATTACACCTACCGGTCTACATTGAAATACCTAAAAATGTAATGGATAATATATTATCATCTTTTATGTTAAATATTATATAATAATTATTAATCGCTTGGTATTATAAAAATGTTACTGGAGTGTTACCTTATTGATGCAGCATTAAATGTTTTAAGCATTATTCTCAAATCTCATCAAAGCTGCATCTAATTATGGATACATGATTGCTCCTATTCCCATATCCTGTGGTAATAAGATGTATTTGTAAAAGACTGTGTGTGTGCGCCCCTGGCTATCCAGAAAATTAAAAGGCTGATGATGTGTTACCCTCCTGCCAGCTGAATTAACAAATGAAATGAGAGAAGGAGAGGTGTTAATAAAGACACACACATTCTCTCTCTCTCTCTCTCTCTCTCTCTCTCTCTCTCTTGTCTATAGTGTTCTTGTATTTACTTCTCCCCTTCTCTGTCTTTCTCTATATTTCATTCAGTACAGTCTATCTCCTGTTATGTCAGGAGGTGCCAAAGCCATTCCATTCTTCTTAGATATATGCATATATACATTGGCTACTGGGCATAACATGGCAGTTTGGAACTGACATGTCCATTGAGTGATGCTAAAAGATTAATGCTATATTGCTTTTGAAATCAACGTAACTACTTCTACAGTAAAATCTAAACCTAACCAATAGTGTGAGCAGGGCTATTGCTAGTGGGGGTGAAAGGTGGTAACACTTTCAATTGCGGGGGATTTGCATGCAGACACATATAGATATGGTCCTGAATTGCTGACACAATATACACATATTCTACATGTCAGGCAGATATTTCATGTTTGCTGGGTCCCATCCAATCCGCTTGTTAAATCTAACGTCACGTCACCATTTCCGAGTCCAATCACTCATCATGTCTGTCCTTGGTCCTAAAAGCAAACAACATATGATGCTAATATACACTCAAAGTGTGCTGTTATACTACCGAAATAACGTGATCCTAACCTTTATCTCCACACCGAAATCTCTGTTAAAGCAACTATAGTGTACATGGTGTACAAGTTCAAAAGCTTAGCTTATAGGAATATTTTACCCAAAAGTGAAAATTCTGTCATTATTTACTCACTCTCACGTCCAAACCCGTAAGACCTTCGTTCATCTTCGGAACACAAATTAAGATATTTTAGATGAAATCTGAGAGCTCTCAGTGCAAAGAAAACAAAAATAACAACTTTAGGAAGCTCACTCATGCGTCGTGGTACTCTCTCCACAATGGTGGCGTGCTGTAGCAGACGGGATGAGAAGAAAAAGATTTGTTGAATAAAGTTGTTATTTTTGTTTTCTTTGCACACAAAAAGTATTGTTGTAGCTTTGGAAAAAATTACGGTTAAGCCCCTGATGCCACATGGACTATTTTACTGATGTCCTTGCCGTGTTTTTGGACCTAAAAACATTTCAGTTGTTTCACTGCCTATGGAGGATCAGAGAGCTCTTGGATTTCATCAATTTGTGTTCTGAAAATAAAGTTGGAAATGAACTTTGCAGGACCATGGGTCAGGAGCAGACTGGAAGACCTTTGCTGTAGCGGCATGATTTTAAATGGCGGCATGGAGTGCATGTCAGCCGATCATCTCTTTCACTTTACTACTAGTAACAGCATGAAATATACATGAACATTATTATGATAATGCTTTAGAGTTATGACTGTTGGTCCTTCAACACTTTGGCTCCACACTGGTCCTCAGAGCCTGCAGGGTTGCCCTGGTCCTCTGTTTCTTCTAGCTCTTTTGGCTCTGCCTCAGTCTTCTAATCAACTGGTTCTGCTATGGTCAGCGGTCCGGTGAGCTAGGCATAGATCTCTACTAAATTCACTCACTTGTCTGACTGGGAGGGGTGGGGGTGCTGTTCTGCTCATCATGAATAATTGGAAGTTTAATCCTTTACCATCTCTGTATGACAACAGACAGGGTTTGACAGTGGTCCCCTAGGTAGGCATGGCAGAACAAGACTGAAAACAGACCTGTAGGTTCTGCTCCCTGACACTTGAAGTGAACACTACCAAGTCATCAAGATAACACAATAAGCTGCTAAAAAATTCAAATCTCAGAAGATGCTCATCATCATGTGCATAAAAGAGGCTGGGCTGTTGCATAGCTCCTGTGGCATCCTAGTACCTAGTATACTTGTGCAGCCCTGCTGGAGTCATAAATGCAGTGCATTTCTTTTTCTTTTCAGCCATGGATGTTATAAATTATTTCAGGTACTGATTAGGAGGTTTCCACTTAAAACAGCTAAGCAGTAAGTCTTGTGTGGGAGTGGGTGGGGGTCCTTCATGGTTCTTGCATTTAACTGTCTAAAGTTTGTCCATAACCTCAGGCTGCAATCCTGTTTCCACACCAGCAGTAGAAGGGAAGTATACGCACTCACACTTCCTAATTATCCCGTTCTTCCATATGGGACAAGACAGGTGTGGTCTATCACTAGCATGATCTGTCCTACTTGTCGAGCAAAACGGTTCTGTTCCGTTTTTTCCCTCTTAATAATATTAACTGTATTCTCACCAAATAACCTTCCCCTTCCAAAACCTAAAGAGTAAAGATAATCTCAGACTATTCGTTTTTAATTAAAGGAGCACTTTACAAATTAAAGTGCAATACAAAATATTTGTGTTGACACATGATATTTAAAACATTCAGGGAGGTATGTGTCATTTTAGTGCAGGCAATTCTGTAAAACATTTCCAAACAATACAACCACTGAAGGTGGCATGAATCGTGAATTCTGTAGAGCATCCTTATTTTCTTTACCAACAAACACCAACAGTTTGCTGATTTCCAGCAGGAGCCACCCCATGTGTGTAATGGTCTGAAATGCTTTTAATGTGGAGGAAGCTGGTACTCAAGACCGCTATGTTGTTCCAGGATGCTGAATGTGTCCAGATAGTTGGCTTTTGGTTCTTCAGAAGAGTCTTGGTCTGACTCTGCTACCTTAGGGTGGCTTTGCTCACCAAACACACTGAATGCTTTAATAAAGTTTGAGCTGCTGTCCGTTGTTCAGTTTTCCCCTTATTCTGTATTGACAGTGAATATCATCAAGGGCACCTGCTAGGACATCAAAGGTGTGTGATCCTTTCAACCTCCCTGTCTGGCAAGCAAGTGCAGCAGATCTCCTTCCCAAGATTTCCTTGTCTATCTAATGCATTGTTTTCCCTATGTAACTTTTCTGGTGCGCTGTCCAACAATCTGTAGTGGTGGCAACATAGCTGACTTTACTAGGTGAGACATCAAAGTCCTCTTCGACTGATTGGCAGCTCCCTCTATTGTGGTCCGCAGAGTGGGCCTGGAAATGACCTTGAGGATTCAGTGTCAGTATATGATCTCTCAAAGCAGGTTGTTCAACCACAGAAAATGGATGAAGGCCCTCACAAATGAAGTTAATCTTCATATATATATATATATATATATATGTATATTAGGGCTGTCAGTTTAACGCGTTAACTTAATTAATTAGTTATGAAAAAATAATGCTTTTAAAATATTTTAACACAGTTAACAAAAAAATTTTTTAAAATGAATTTCTGTCATCATTTACTCACCCTCATGTCGTTTCAAACCTTTCTTTTGTGGAACATGAAAGAAAGTATTTTGAAGACTGTTGGTAACAAAGCTGTTTTGGTTACCATGACTTTCATTGTACGAATAAAAAATACTGAGATGCTTTCTTTTATGTTCCATAGTTCACGTTAGGCCATTGCAGCCTAAATGTTAATGTGTAATAAATTTTATGCTGAATCACATAAAATATTTCTTCCTAAAGCTACAATTTGTAATGTCTACTTTCTCATTTAACACAAAAATAGCTATAAATAATGATACATCATGTAATCAATTCGATTAAAAATATTTATCAACTGACAGCCCAATCATTTTAAGTTTTTCAGTCCAATGATCCAGTAAGGACAGGCATCACAAGGTGTGAGCCATTGTGCATGTTATGAGTCAGTTAACCTGATAATCTTGTCGAAGCAGTTGATACATGGCACAACTGGATAGCACTGTGAGCCGGCAGCAAGTTGCTGCTATATAACCTCAGATAGAAAAAGAAAGAAAATGAAAGGATGAGTAAATGATTTGGTGAACTGCAGAGAGGGGTCCTGTTCTATGGGGTGTTCAAATGAAAGCAAAAACACTCTCAGTTGAAGCTGTAGTAGTAATATAAAAGACTTCATTTAGTGCTTATTTGTCTGCGCTCAAAAGTTTCACAACATCTTTTTGCAGCGGTGAGCAATGTAGCGAATCACTGACATATCTGTTGATTTTTTTGAACGCACTGGCCAATCAGAGGTGTTTATGTTAGAATCCACTCACTGCTCGCAAAGCTGGAGTTTTACAAATGTATTTTCACTTAATTTCCTTTGAATTCAGCTTAAGCAGAATTCAACAGGGTTTTGTTTTCAGCTGGGTCTGCATTACTGGCATCTGTCTTGTCTGTCTCTATCTTTCTTGTGATTTTAGCGCTAGTTTGTTCTTCTGACTAACATTAACTGCAGTAGTTTTCAGTTTTTTTTTTTTTTTTTCTTTGCATTTTTTGTTTACTTGTTTATTTGTTTTTATTTATTTACTTATTTTATGTAGAGAAGTACAATACTTTATACAAAACATAGTAAAATTAACTTTAAAAAGTAAAAGGACTCAAAAAAACTACTCACTTCACAGTAATGTGAAAATATAATTTGTTACTTTTCATCTCTGATCGTAATAGAACTAAGGAGTGATTCTCTTATATGTCTCATTGAGATATCAGCTTTGTCTTCAATTTTATTTTAGGAGAAATGTTAAACCTGTACTAACATTGTAAATACTAAAACTAACATTTAAATTGCATTATACATTCCAGAATATCAAAGGTTTCTGCTTTAAATTTGTCTTCAATGGCCATCTTCTGTTTTTTTGCTAGACAAAAATTACAACAACTTCCACATCTGTAAAATAAGTCTTTTTGTAAGCACCCTACAGAAGAAGGTGTCCTGTTATTTGATACATATTACTACTAGGGTGGCATACTTCCTCTTTTTCCTGGACAAGCATTTCTAAATTGCTGGGTTTTGGCTTTGTTGCACTCAGTCCAGTAGTTTGGACACCCCTGATTTGGAATAATTGAGTCGTAAAAATGACCTTAACTGAATCTGCTTATGTCTAACATTCACAGAACATCCATGCACATTTAAGCCTCTCAAGTTGAGGGAAATGAGGTGGTGAATCAAATAGCTAAATAAGCATTAAAACACTCAGACACAGAGTTTTATGTTCCATTGAGTAAACTGGAAGTAAGGACGCAACAGGGGTAATTAAAAGAGCTGTACATAAAACGTGGCAAAGTGTAACGTGTGGCGAGAGGCGAGATGCGAGTAGATCCATACGCAAGCTTTTATTCATTGGGCGAGACAAAGACATGGTCGAACAGGCAGAGTAGACAACAGCAAACAGGNNTATATGGAGCGAGACACAAGAATAGTCCGAGAAGCAGGCGTGGGACGATCCGTGGCGAACGTAATCCGAAGGGGGCAAGGCAGAGGGTTATTCCAAACAAACAAGTGAGTAGTGCAAAGGCAGGCGGCGAGACAGATGAGACGAAATGGCCAGGCGAGAAAGCTAAACACAGGAAACTCAGGAAACTAGGAAACTAGGGACATACGCAAAACAACAACACAATAAACAACAATACTACGTGAGTAACAGGGGGAAAGTCCGGGGCTTATATAGTGCGTCTGATTGGCCACAGGTGTTGACGCAATCAGCACGATGGGTGATGGGATACGTAGTCTGGGGTGTAGTGTAACAGTCTGTGTGATGTGAACGTGTGAGAGCGACATCTGGTGGTGAGCGGACCAAAGGTCACCAGCCAGATTCATGACATAGCCCCCCAAAGAGCGGCTTCCAGACGCTCCAACCGACAAGCAGTCCAGGGGAGCGGTGGGGCAGGGGCGAGGGTTGGAGGGCCAGGTCCATGTGTAGGACCAGACGACTGAGGCAGCGTCGGCAGAGCAGGAGCCCACCAGGGCGGAGCAGATGGAGCTGGAACCCACCAGGGCGGAGCAGGAGGTGCAGGAGCCCTCCAGGGCAGAGCAGGAGGTGCAGGAGCCTTCCAAGGCAGAGCAGGAGGCACAGGAGCCCTCCAGGGCGGAGCAGGCACCCGCGTCATGGACTTGGACCTGGGGAGAATAGTCAAGTCAAGTCAAGTCACCTTTATTTATATACCGCCTTTAACAATACAGAATTGTGACAAGGCGGCTGTACAGTATTAAATAGGAAATAGGAAATAGTACATCAACAATGCCAAGGGCAACAGTAAACACTCAATTTTCAGGTAAAGGTAGTTAATCAAATACAATAAAATAAAATACAATA
>JAHKKF010537860.1:0-17771 GCA_019740295.1 Labeo calbasu
GCTTCAAACGATCACAAATGCAGTTGTAAACAATCCCAGCTGAGGAAAAGAGTCTTATCTAGCGAAACAATATTTTATTTTATAAAATACAATTTAAATACTTTTTATTCTCAAACACTCGTCTTGCCTTTCAGTCCTCTTATGTATTCTGGCTCAAGACAGTTAGGGTTTGTCGAAAAACTGCAATCGTATTTTCTCCCTCAACTTCAAAAATCATTTCAAAAATCATCCTACATCGCTGCAGAAGTACTGACCCAGTCTTTGTAAAGTGAACATGCAAAGAAGATCAAACACCCTTAAAAAAAAAGGTAAAACAGTGATATAGGACGATTTTGAAGTTGAGGGAGAACATGAGATGGGAGTTTTTCGACATACCCTAACTGTCATGAACAGAAACAGTCCAGGCCGATTAAGACAAGACGAGTTGTTTTGCTAGATAAGACCCACACATAATTTCTTTACGACTGAAGAAAGAAAGACATGAACATCTTGGATGACAAGGGGGCGAGTACATTATTTGTAAATTGTTGTTCTGCAAGTGAACTTCTCCTTTAACAAAAACGTATTTGTTAGAATTAAATAAACAGTAATGAAGTTCATGTGGGTTATTTCTCTTATCGGCATAATTGTTCGTATCGGCCAATGTCAGTATTTACATTTAAAACTATTATCAACCGACTCCTATATCGGTCTGATAATATTGTGCATCCCTGCTGTAAAAGCTCTTTCAAAAGCTGCCTCTGCACCTCATTCCCAATTTCTCTCAGCACGGGACAGGAGAGCCGTCAGTGAATAAATGGGAAAACAAAGTAACTTGTGCTACTTATTTGAAAAAGTATCTCAGATATTTCACTGGATGTTAAAAAGTCATGTTACTTGAATAGTAACTTGAAAAAGTAATCTGATTACTTGCAATGCGTTAACCCCAACACTAACCAGCGTCGCCCCTGGTTGTGATCATTGTTAGTTTGAGAAATTCTGTAAAAATATATATATAATTTATTTCTGTTTGACATTAAACGCAGAAAAATCTGAAATCAGTGTTGCTACAATACGTTTCCAAAACAACCAATAGGCTGGTTTAATTAGGGTTCAGATGGTCTCTTCCTGTGTGAGTGGTTGGTGGCTGGCCTGATGATCAAAAGTCAGGCTACACGGTTGAATTCTAACGCGTGTGACGTTTGTGTTCTCTCACAGGCTTCGCAGGGCCCGCGTCAGCGCCGACAACCGTGCGTAAACCGAGCGGCTGAGCGTACGACAGATGGACGGAGCGGACGCAAGGCCAGCGACAAGGTTCCTACAGAGCTGATGATGTCAAGGACTGCCGTGAAACCCGTTTCTGTGGAAATCGTCATCGCCAGCGTTTTCGGACAGATCTCCCTCTCTCTGCGACTCTCTCCCGCTCAGGGCCGCGCGAGTGGCAGAGGGACTCGCGGGGCGCGAACGGAGCTTTGGCTCACGGACAGAAACGAACAATTATCTGCTTAGCTACAATCTGAACCTGCGGCGGACGGGACGGGGGTGTTCTGATGCAGCGCGAGACTCAAGGACAGCGTCTGGGTGGACGACAAGGCCAATGTTTCAAAATTGAGCGGGGGCTGTATCATTCATCACTTTGAAACCGATTCCAGGTTAACATTTATGGAGTAATAATACTTTTTCTTTACTCTATCTCTCTGGCTTATATATAAATATATAAATGTGTGTGTGCGTGTGTGTGTGTGCGCGCCCCATTTTGCTGTCGGTTAGAAAAGCGTCGCAGCTGATCTGCTCTCAAAGAGCCTCTCACTCCAGATTTTTATTTCATTTCAGATTGATTATTTTTATTATTTAAACATCTGTTTCATAATGTTATTGTTTTGGTTTTTTCTATACGAGTATGTTTTTAACATGAGGGCTTGGCCTTTTTAATTGCGTTTCTCGCCTTCTTACGCTTTCTCTTCCCTGTGTCCGAGTCGATGGACTAAAGTGTTTGACACGTCCCAGGATGTCCTTATTTTTTTTTTTTTTTTTTTTGTTTTTTTTTTAAACAGGCAGGTGGCAGTATGGGAGATCTCATTGAAGTAGTCACTGTGTGAGATTCAGGAAGAAATTCTTCGACATTTAACTCAAGAACAACCTTTATTTCGTTTTAAAATAAAGTTATGACGTTATCAAGTGACCAGAGAGCAATATCACTCTCCTTGTTTTACGTTTTGCCAGTCTGCACGGGTGGACTTTAATTCACAAACAGCTCAGGTGGGGTTTTAAGGTTATGGGAGCATTGGAAATGTTGTCTGTTTAGTTTTCAGACAGAACTTGGACCATCTCATTTCAAAGCATTTTATCCTTCGATTTATCGTTTACTGTTCCTCCACATTTTAGCAACTGAAAAGTCTCGTTCCTGAAGGGTTTTTATTACGTATTGTCTCATCAGATTAAATAGGGAGGACATTTTATGTATAATTTAGTAGCGTGTTAACCATGATGTACGTTTAAAGAAAGCCAAAGGTAGACACTGCAGGAGGTTTATGTAAGAAATTGGGACCAAATAAGTCTGTCTCAGTTTATTGGGTTAGTAGAACACCCAAAAAATCTTTCTTCCGTGGCATTTTGGTCAGTCTTTCTATAGATGTTTCGAAGACCTTGTGCCAAGCAGTCATTTAGTTTTGTGTTATGCCATAGTATTGCCCTAATAATTGATAAACAGGCTAAGACTGCTAAACCTCAGTATTTACAGCTGATGTACAGTACAAACAAGGCCATATTTATTGTAGCTCTGACAAGTTTCATGCAGTTCTCTTGTTTAGCCAGTACGGGGTTAAGATGTTACTGAACTGCACACATAGACATGCCATGTAGTTCTGAGAATCATTAGTGTCTAACAGCCATATACGGAAGCCATCGTCGCATTATTTTTTCATCACCTGGCTCTCCGTTTGACCATGGGGTCCAGGTGCATTTTTCTGGAGAGCTTGTTTGCCTTTCCCCCCCCCCTCATTTTTGCCTTGTGGCTGCTATGTTATGGCAGTATTGTCACCGTATTTATTTGGTTCTGTGCATGACAGCTCAGAGTCTGAAAGATGCTCCTGATTTTACTCCTCAATTTATATTGTTACATTGTTGTATGTTCCCCTAATTGGGCATCTACAGAAATGCTAATTAACGAGGGGCATTTTAACACGGAGGGATGTGCAATTCAAGCAACCGGCTTGCGCCTTTGGATGCATGCATAAATACTGTCATTCCTTTTTATTGTCTTCCTGTCTTTTGCAATGATTACTGTATAGCAATTTGCATTACGCAATCTGGAAATATTACAGAAAGACACAGGGACCATAATCACTTCCTGAGCTTTGAGAGGAAAAGACGAGGCCAAACTCCTTCAGAGGGAATTCGCTCAAGTTCCCTTACATTTATTCCTAATTAGCCAACATTCCCTCGATTTGTTTTCAGTGTTACTCCCTTTCCTTGTACTTCTGTTGCCCTTCTCCAGTCTGTAAATGAGTGTCTGCTGTTTTCTTGCATCATCTTTCATGTGCCTTGGTGTATGTATACATATATACATCAACGAAAGATTCCCTGATGGACATGTATGCCTTTTTCTATGCTTTCTTGCATCAGCGTTTTGTTACCAATGTTCTTATTTACAAACCAAGCCTTTTCTGTAATGTGCCTATGCTATATTGGAGGAAGTATACGTTTTAATTTTGCTTTTCATATGAAACATAATCAAGCCTGAGAATAAAGTACTTATTCAACAATGAACAGTGAATGCTCTCTTTTTTTCAAGCCTGAAAATCCATGACCGTTTTTAATATTAAATTTATTCTGCAAATAATATTTGTAAAAATCATACAAGCCTAAGCGTTCACACTGGTGAATCTGTTTTGACACAAATAGTCATGATTTTAAGGGTTTCTTTTACTTTCGATGACATTTCAGGAAAAAAAAAAGCGCTGTGGTATTGATGCTCACCTACAGCGTACAACTCAACCTCTCTGAGGTGCAATTATGTCAGTCATATCTTAATTACAAAAGGGCTCAATGAGAGCTGTGCAGTTTGCGCTTCGTACCACCATAAGTCCCCTACAAATGGTTATTCCTCCCAAAAAGAAAAACGTTAGGAAATACACATCCAAGAAAAACTTCTCCGTGGACTTCAACTTGGGTCTATTACTTCACAAAGACAAGGTCTGTTTTCCCCTCTATCCTGTCCAAATAGAAAAAGCAGCTGGCTGGTGAAGGGGTACATCTTGACCTTCGATAATCCACACCATGTCTTGAACAGTGGGACAGCTAGTAACTCTTGTTGAAAAAGAAAAGTTCATTGAGGGAGAGAGAGAGAGTTTTTTTTTTTTTTTTTGCAGCGGTGCTCTCCAGTGCTCCTGTTAAAGTTATGTCTTTCATTTTTTTTTTTAAAAGCCTTTAATTAAAGGCCACATGTGCTGTAATCCCATGGGCTGATATCACTTCACATTCATGCATCCACCCTCCTCTTCAATCAGACTCTGCGAAAATGAACACACAAATATTAAACACAAAAACAACCTCACACCGGACACTATCTAAGGCAGGGGTCGTCAGACTCGGTCCTGCAGCGTTTAGCTCCAACAATAATAGGGTGACAAGACGTGCCATTTTCCAGGGACACGTCCTGGCCAGGATTTCCATGTTGCCTAAAATAACCAGGTTTTGGCTGTTTGCATTGCACAGATTGATCATTGTATGACACCTAAGTACTTATGCTTTGAATCACTCTTGTGGTGCTTTGATGTCACACAACAATTGATCTGCACAGAGCAAACAGCCAAACCTTGTTATTTTAGGCAACACAGAAATCCTGGCCAGAACATGTCCCCGGAAAATGGCACATCTGGTCACCCTAAACCAGAATCAAACACACCTGAATTAGCTAATCCAAAGTCTTACTAGGTATACTTGAAACTTCCAGGCAAGTGTGTTGAGGCAAGATGAAGCTAAGCTCTGCCCTCCGGAACCAAGTTTGGTGACCCATGATCTAAGCCAGGGATCTTTAAACCCTGCTCCTAGAGAGCTACCATCCTGCAGATGTCAGCTCCAACCCCAACAAAACATAGCTAAATCAGCTAATCAGGGTGTTTAGGGTCACTTGATAATCACCGGCAAATGTGTATGAAATGGAAGTTTGCAGGACGGTAACTCTCCAGAAGCACGGTTGGAGATCCCTGCTCTAAGGGCTAATCCCATCCTCAAATGAGCTACAAAGTAATTCAAGGCTAAGATGGCAGAAAATTAATCACCTTGTTTAGTATTTGTTGATATGTCAACTATTGACTTTGTGGTTTGCTCCTTAGAGATTAGGCTGCTTCCTGACTGCTCCATGTTTACATCTTCCTGGTCTGGATGTTGTGCAGCTTCAGTTGGGGTTGCAGATGATGATCCAGTCATCACACGTTCTGTGCTCTCAGAGTTCTTTTCCTCCGATAAAAGTGGTGTCTTATTTGCAAACCACCGCCGGATTGATTCCTCACCTAACCCACTTGATTTGACAATCTCTTCCAACTTAGTCTCATCTAGTTTGCCATGTTTATCTAGGTGCTCCTTTAGAATGCTAATGCTAGCTTTCTGGAAGTCCTCCTCATCTACCATGGTCTGGTAACTCTCGAGCCACTTGAGCTGACCGTTCTTCAGGACATAGCGGCAATCTCCAAACCAACGTACGACCTCTGGTCGTGGTAGGCCCGTTTTAGCTATCAGCTCATTGTACTGGGGACTACTGGGCCAGTGGGTGCGTGCAAATACTTGCTTCAGCAGGTGGAGCTGTTCTGGCGTCTTCTTACCTCGGTATGGGGAGGTCTGAGGAACACTTGTCTGAGAGACAGATTGTGGCACCTTGGTAGCCTCATTCAGTTGACTGCCTTCTGGCTCACCTTTTCCGTTGGATTCGGTAACTTTCAACATTTTGAGATTGATTTTGATAGGGTTGACTTTTGGCTCAGTACCGGTCTCGTCCTTCTGTTTCTCCTCTTTGCCTTGTGTTTCCTTGGAGGAATCTTCACCTTCATGAGTCTCCTCATTGCTGCTTGTTTCCTTTGTTATTCCATGCTCCTCTGCCTCTCCCACCACATCCTCATCTTCCCTTTCCGCCCTCTCGGCTTCTTCTTTCTTCTTCTCTGCTGCTACCCTCTTTCGTCGCTCAGCAAACCAACCGTGGATCTCACGGCGGGTCATCTTTGTTTCTGTTCTTAACCGGTCAACTTCTTCACTAGGTGGATCTGGGTCCTCTGCAAAGCTGGCCTCCAAAGCACGAACTTGGTGGGGCTCTCGCTCTTTGTACCGTATAGCCGTGAAATCTGGCGATGGGGGTCGTGGAGGCCGCCTTGTTGGAGTTGGTGGGGATGATGTCTGTGAGGGGCTGAGAGGCGACTGCTGGGGGGTTTTGGGCCTCTCTGGGGGTGTACTGCTTTCGGAGAGGTCTACAGCAGCAAGAGTATCGAGTTGGGAAATGCTACCACCAGCTGTAACAGTTTGACCTCCACTAGACTTTGAACCCTTCAGATTCCGGAAGTGGTAGCGGCGATCGCTGAACCATTTCCGTACTTCACGTACAGACAGACCAGTTAGGCTTATAAGCCGGTCTACTTCCTCTTGATTAGGAAACTGGCTAACGAGGAAGCTCTCCTTTAAGGCTGCCAGTTGTTCCTGGGACTTTTTGGTTTTGTTAAAGCTGGGGTCCAGGAAGTTAGTGCTGGAGAATATACGAGAGTTCATAGAGATAGGAGAGTCTGACTTACTTGGTACTGCGCTATCTGTTGTAGATGCAGAGGTCGTGGTCGGAGTGGTACTGGCAGGTGAATCGATGTTCCTGATGGTAACGTTGCTTTTAGCCTCAGAATTGCCTTTACCCTCACTTTTCACAATATTACCGTTGCTTTGAATGCAAGTGGCATTAGTACCTGGTGTATTGACCTTAATATTGCTGTTGCTATTTGTCTTAGCAGTGCTACTGCTACCAATACTGATTACACTAGCTTGGCTACACAAGCTGCTAGTACTACTAATACTGCTTGAACTGCTGCTAGTACTAGCATTGCTGCTGCTGCTACTACTGCAATTTCCACTACTGCTGCTTCCAACAGTGCCTAAAACCATGCTGATTCCTTTATCAGCTACCAGGGCTGCAGCGGGTCTGGCCTGCATCATCGGCTTTGCAGCAGCCTGAGGTTTAGGTGTTACGGCTAATGCAACAGGGGCGCTGCTGACCTGAATTCCGTTAGCCATCATTGGCTGGGTGACAATCACCCCTCCTTGGCTAACCAGGCTACCTTGCAAGATGTGAGGGATGCCAGTTGTGCCCAGAACTGTGATAGTTGGCTGAGTAGTGGTGTGGTGGGTCTGACGTTGCTGTTGGCCGTTTGAAGGTGCCGCCTGTATGATTGTATTGAACATTTTTCTGCGGGCATCTTCTATTTCCTCCGGAGACCAGCTGATTCCTTGTTTGAGCCTCTGTGCCGTGAACCAGATCTTGATCTGCTCCTCGGGGTACTTGGTGACTACAGTAAGGTAGCAAAGCTCAGCCTTGGTTGGATATGGGAACTTGCTGAAGGATGTCTTCAAGAAACTGCTATTGTCCATGGATGCGTTGTAGGTAGGAATGCTGCTAAGAGGGATCATTACTTTTGGAAGATTCTTAGTACTTGATGAGGAGGAGGCCGAAGAGGAGTGGGATGAGGAGACTGGAGCAGATTGTTGATTGAGACTTCTGTTCTGCACAACAGATACGACTTGTGTAACAGCCGTCTTCAGCATGGGCAACGCCCCAGAGCCATTAACAATCTGTATGGCTGATGGCAGGGCAACTTTGCTGGCTGCTCCATTGTGTACAATAGTGGGCACATGAGTGACAGTAACTGCAGGAGAGTCATTTTTCTCCACCACTTTGGTAATAGACGGGGGAGGGTCATCAGTAACAGGGTGAGAAACTACAATCCTTTTGGGTTCTGATTTGCCCTTCAGCATTTTCATGATTGGTGTCTTGGTGATGGATATCTCAGTTTCTTTAGAGCTAGCGCTTTCACAAGGTTCCACGCAAAGACTCTGCTCTACTATGATTCTGTTGTCCTTCTTTTTGAGCTGAAGGATGGTGTTTATTGTACTGGGATGGACACGAGCATTGTGCAGTGCTAACCCCTCAAATTTTGCAGCACTTATTCCGCAATCCACACAAAGAAAACAAGGGTCAATGCGGAAATCTGGGTGCCCGCTGTAGACGTGATCAAGGAATAGATTTAGGTCCTGGGTCTCAAAGTTACATGGCCTACAAGTATAAATCCCACCATCTTTATTGGCATCACTTGCTTCTTGCCCAGAGGACTCATCCAAACTTTGACTGCTTTTTCCACTGGCTTCCTCAGTAACGGAAAAGCCAATGTCCTTGGATGGAGGGGACAGTCTGTCGCGTTCAAAGTCATCCTGCAGATGCATGGCTTTTACAGGAATCATGCATGGAACGGTCGACTTCCTCTTGCTTGCCATGGTTCTGTCTACTTAGTCTCCAGGGAGAATCCTGATTAATAATTACGCTTATCCACTCTTATAGAATATCCACTGAGAACTTGTTGATGGACATTATCATCATGTACTTAATGGTTTCAGGCATCAGAGCATCTGTAAAGACATAAAACAACAGCTTTTAAGAACCACAGAACTCAAGCTCAATTTAGTTATTATACTAAAATAAAAAACTGCCTATTGACCTTCTATCTTTAAACAGGTTTTCACTTACAGTACAAAAGAGAAGAGCTGCTTTTATGTCCGTCTCTGATGACTGAGCTACTTTCAAAGAACCTTTTATAGCCTCTCATTCTGTTTACGGAGCGTTCTCACAACCATCACACCCCATCCCCTCTCTGAAAAAGTTTAACTTTTGTTGTTTAAGTTAATGACATACTATCAATCAAACCTGGTTGATTTTATCAGACTAAAAATGTGAGAAAACGTACATTTCAATACGCACACATCCTCACGTACAACAGTGCATTCACTAAACAACAACACACAGGAAAAAAACACTGCAGTTGATTTCTGATTCAAATGGCTACAACTGCCAAGGCCTACTAGAAATATAGGTCACTTTCAATTCACTAATCTTAGACTGCTGCAAGCAAACATACCAGGAACAGGGCAGCACAGTTTCTTAGCTGCAAGTTAACCCTGTAAATGGGGCCACAAAAGGCAGAATGCATAATGAGAAAGGACAACGACGACAATGAGAACATGCTTCCAATAAGAGAATACTGTACAGCTGTACATATCCAAGCTGAAAAAAAGTCTTATGAGAGCAGTACAGCTTTCTCCATTTCTACCATGTCACACAGGGACAAAGGAAAGCTTTGCTGTTAACACGGTCTAGTTACCCCCTACTGGTAGATGCTGTAATTACACTAAAGTAGTATTCTCCATTGATGGCTATTAAATAGATCACGATAATTTTTTTTCATATCAGTCGATATCGATAATTATCACAATAAATGTCCATTTTTTTAGTTTAAAGGCAGATTTTTGCTACAATGTGAAAGTTGTCAAAAACCAGATGGTTAAATGTGGCTTTAAAATATTCTTTATGGTCAGAACATGACAAACACTTCATATTTTTTTCATTCTTCACACTTTTTCCAGTCATTATTCCTTAACAAAATAAATATCTTCACTGAAAATTTTTTTTTTTCATTTTGCATGTGTTAATGAGTAATATTGTTTCAAATTAAGAAACAGGTTTGTGTTACCTGATAATATTAATAATAATAATATAACAGGTTTTTTTTGTCTCATAGAAATTTGATAGTAGCTTGAGGATGCAGATATAGCAGTCTCATTTTTATATGGTGAAATTTAATTATTCTGACTGTTTGAGGTATTTTTTTTTTTAATCATTGCTCTTTCATAGTATCATCCACAGACCATGATAATAACAGTTAAAACCACAAATTTAGCACTTCAATACCATGGTAAAATTGTAATATGGTTTCTAGGTATTTGTATGAAAAACAGTAGTCTAAATACATTTAGTATAAATGCATAAATGCTATTTAATCACAAAAAATACTGTAATTATATTCCATTACTCCTATATCAATACATTTAATACATGTCTACATTAATAATGTAATAAAATTTGACACAAATATACCCACACTTCCGACACAATACCACTGTGTTGTTAGTGCTACTACAGTAAATCCAGGGTAAATGATGGCGATTTGTAGATTAAAAAGCCTTCTGACGGTATCATTGCGCACAGTGTTTCTGTTTGTCAGCGCTGTTTCATCTGGATTTAAACTGAGTCATTTGTGTTCTTCACTGAATTCAAGCACTTCAAATTGGCGCTGTTCAGAGACCAAGACTCTTCAGCGAGTGAACGCATCTGCTCTACGTAAGTTCGCACTGTGCCGCAATTTGAACTTTGATCAGAGCGCATTTGCCGCATAAATATTATAATCAAACATTTATCGAACTGTTGTTATCGTTTATCAAGAAAATTCAATCGATTTATCGCCCAGCCATACTATTAAAAACACACATATATACATATATATATATATGTTCTGACTACATTAACAAATAAATAGTTATTTGTATTTTTATGGTTTAAAAGATTTCCAGTGCCCAACTTTTGGAGGGCTCTTAGAAATGTGAAAGAAAAAATGTTTTTCTTATTTTCGCTGTCTGCTGCTGTTGATGTCATGTACCAAAACTTTCACAACGGCAGCTTTCACAAGCTGTACATGTTCTTTTGGTGGCACCAGTCACTCTGGCATTCATGATATCATTTTCGTGCAGCTTTAGAGTGATTAGTCTCATTGCATTAATGGCTCAGGTGATTACCTCAAAATGTTCTGTGAGCCCAGAAGCAAAGATGCTTAGATGCAAAGATTTTAAATGATGTACTTCAAGATAATCATGTGCTTGTTATGGGGACTTCCTGCCCCATAAATGGAAATGCCCTTCATTGCAGCTTGCCTCGGCATTGCTGTTCGCTTCAGCGAAAGGGGGCATGGCCCTGCCAACGCTGCTGGGTCACATAACCAACACAAAGGGGTTTGCGTGGTAGGCGGGCCCGACATCCATCACGCTGGTCAGACCCCGAGGACGAGAAGGCGAGTGGGGGCTGGGCCCGTAAGTTTGGGCCGAGGTGCGAGCATGTGTGTACACATGTGTTGGGAAGTTGGGGAGGGGCCATTAACTGTCGCAGGAAGCAGTGAGGTGTTTCAGCAAGGATTTTTTTTTGCCTTGATACCAGTTCCCCATCCCTACCCCCCCTCACACACACCCTTTTCACCCTCATCCAACAATCACAGAGCCGTTACCCCCCCTCACATCTCCTCCTCCTCCTCCTCCTCTCTGGCTCACTCCAAAGGCTCTGGAATGTTCCACCATGAGCTATTTAGCGAGTGGTCAACCTGGGAGCCAAGCTGCCGTTTGCGTTGAGCGACTCTTGAATAAGCTATGAACATGCCTATGGATTGTCCGCCAATTTGTTAGCTAGTTAGCCATGGTAGAAAACATTCAAGACTGGGGGAACCATATGTAGAAGTTTACAAATGTCTTGATGAAGCATTAAAAAATACTGCAGGATTAGTCTACTAGGGTTTGACTAAGACAAAAAGGTCATGGATCACTTGTTTGGCAATACTTAAATGCACACTAAAAGGTTGAAATAAATGAGTGTATGCCATGGCAAAAGTTTGAGGCCTATACAGTCAGCCATCGTCCTCACTAGGGACAAACAGAATATCTTTGTCTCTCTGGAGAACATGTAAATAAACAATAACACAACAGTGCCTAACCTGACCAATTCTGAACCACGTGGATGTTTTAGAAGATTAACGATAAACATGGCTTTGTGTAGTTGGGGTTAAAATCTCTATCCACTACATTTGCTCTGGCGAAAACACATGTACCCCACTGTCGGTTTCCCTGCTCGCCTTCACCTCCCCTCCCCCATTCCCTCTCTCTCCCTCAACAAGTTCAGCCCAGTCTGCAGGGAGACGGGTCGTCAGCACCACTGGTGTGTTACTATCCCCATGGCAACCCCCCCCCTCCACCCCACCTACACACAACTCACGTACACACCGAATTAACGCACTAACGCACTCATACGCACAGTGGTCAAACCCATAGACGGCGTACGGTTCCTGGCTGTCCCTGGGCTTGTTTTTTCCGGACGCTGCGAGTGGCGAGAGCAGTCCCTGATCCTATTTCAGACTGAGTTTGATAGGTGTGGCTGTTCGCACTCATTGTCAATAGCATGGCGTCCCATAGTCAAAGCCCTCAGTTTGAGTGGCACACCAATGCATGTTGACCCTCTCGGGCGAAAATGTGTTTCTTAGTCGCATTTGCATGCAAATCCAATGTAAAGTGTAAAGATTTCACTAAAGTTTTACATTGAAGTATTAAAAATAAGACCTCTGCATCAAAAAGGCCATTGGCGTAGGCAGTTTTATGCATGACTTTCGGGTATGTATTTGCTCAGTTTGGTTATTATTGCAAATACAACACCAACCGTGCAAAGCACGCCAGCGTCATTATCATAAGTTCAAAAGCACCAAAGAACATTTGGCTTTTTCAACACAGAGTGGCACAGATTCGATGTCACCAGCACCTAAGGTGTTAAGGCTCAGTTAAAAATGGAAGAGTGAGGGGAAAAAAAAATGGCGGCACACCACACGCTCTGCTGTCCAACCTAAAATGGCTGACATCACAGTCTCCTAACCAGCGAGGCAGTGCAATGCCAGCTCCTGCTGACCAGAGCCGCTAGAACGCACAGCGCAGGGACCCGCAACCCTTGTCCTGATTTCAGACGCCTTCACGCTCATGACCAAGCCAAGGGAACGTTTCCAGGTTTTGTTAAAGGAAAGATTTGCAATAATCCCACCTGGAAGCTGGGAAGAGGGAAAGGAAAGTAAAACCAGGAATACACACTAACACAACGTTTGACTGGGTATAAAATTCCTGTTTTACAGGATGGTATAGGGTTTTATTCATTTGTAAAGTTACAGAAAAATGATAATGTCGTTAAAACAAAACGCATTACCAAGAGATGTTAAACATAATCGGATATTTTCAGATGACTGTCATTCCTAACATACACGTCTGTTTTCAAGGTAATGGCTCTTAAATTGCAGTGATTTAGAGATGTAAAACAGCATTGTTACATTGACTGTGACCTTTTGCTAACGAGGAAAGGCCGTAAAGGTGGTAAATCGGTTACATCTACTGTTTCCTTGAATCAAATGCCATGGCCTGCATGTTTACCTCATACAGCCTTGAGCTTCAGGACAGGAAACTGGCCTCAGGGTTGACGTAGCATGACTTTTTTCTATGTTTATCCTTTTTACACTTTACTACTAAACTTTAATGACTGAAAACAATCTAAATGTGGATGATCATTCATAAATTATACACTAGATGACGTTTTTTTTTTTTAAATGACTGATACGGTCAAATACTGATTGATGATGCTATAGTTTTTTTCAGTGGGCGCCCTGCACTATGTATAATACAATTTAATAACACCAAGTAAGATCTATTAAAGAGATAGGTGAGCCAAAAATGTAAATTCTGTCATTAGTTACTCACTGCCATGTCGTTCCAATCCTGTAAGATCTTTGTTCATCTTCAGAGCACTAATTAAGATATTTTTGATAAAATCCGAATGCTTTCTGACCCTGTACAGACAGCAATGCAACTACCATGTTCAAGGCCCAGAAACATATTAAGGACATCGTTAAAATAGTCCATGTCAGTGGTTCAACCGTAATTGTCTGAAGCTATGAGAACACTTTTTGTGCCATCAGCGACAATACCTCTGCACATGCGTTGTTTACGTGCAGACACACTCTTGATAATGGCGGACAACATGATTTGGAGGAGAAGAATTGTTAAATGAAGTCATTATTTTTATTTTATTTGCACACAAAAAGTATTCTTATAGCTTTGGAAAATTACGGTTGAACCACTGACATGGACTATTTTGACATTTCTGGGCCTGGAAGCATTTCAGTTGCACTGCAGGGTCAAAAAGCTCTTAAGATTTCATCGAAAATATCTTAATTTGTGCTCCAAGGACGAACAAAAGTCTTACGGGTTTGGAACGACATGAGGGTGAGTAATAATGACAGAATTGTCATTTTTGGGTAAACTAACCTTTTAAAATGTCAACATTGGTAAAACCCCTCAAACTAAACTATGCATTAACAACACTATTGGTAGATTTTCAAACTGACACATGGGGAAACTAAAAAGTTTTGTTTTTTGAGTCAATCTGGCATCAAATATCGCCCCAGTTATCACTTTTGCTCAAATAAGGGTCAATCACTAAAAAAACAGGACTGAAATGTGTCCACTGTCAACAATACACTCCGAGTTGTGATTATAAATACAAATCAGTGATTACTGACTAGATGTACAGTCTGGAAATATGCATACATTAATAATCAACCATCTGATCTAGAGTATAAATGAACTTTAAGATGCAACTATTTCAAGCTGATTAGCTGAACATGTCTCTGTGATCTCAGCACTGGAAATTCACCCACATCTGATCCCACACGTGTGCCATTATTCTGATGAAGTTTAATTTGTATGAACACTAATATTATGAAATATGATCAGATATTAAAAACCACAAACTACATCTCCACCCCTTCTTCCTGTCGCCATTACACACAGTCCCTCACTCGCAGAGCAGCAGTCAGTCACTTTAGATGTATGAGTGCAGTACAGCTGCTGTAAATGATAGATTGTGACGTCGATGTGTAACAATAAAAGTCAAACACAAACTCACCCGCGCGCACGAGCCAAATCCCGTCGGAGACGCGCTGCTTCAGCTGCCATACACACAAGAAATACAACTCGAGTCAGCTTGAGCTGGAGGATACAGTGATGAGTGTAACACAAAGGCCCTTCACTCTTGTTTATGTCCAGTCGAGTGTGTGTGAGTGTGTGTTAAACACAGACGGGGAAAGAAACTCACGCTGTACGTCACCAGCAGCAGCGTCATGTGACTGGATGCGTCACTGGCATCCGAAGCCCTGATGATCGGCTCAGGAATATACTGATGATTGCGAGTAATTAATAGTCAGATACGACTGCAGCACTTGTTGTAGTGAATGAAAAGTCATCTCTGCTCAGAGCAAACGAAACACGAGAGTGAAAAAGTTTCGGGGAACTTAAATTACAGTGATGTAACTTAGAGCAATTAAGCTAGTGCAATTTGTATAACCACAATGTTTCTGTGGTTAAAGCTTCGCTACAAGGTCAGGATGTACTATGCATGCTGCAGAAAGAAGAGGTGTAATAAAAAGGCTTTTGAAACCTATTAATGCGTGTACACTCTTAAATATAAAGGGGATATATTTTATATAATATGTATTTTATATATAACACTAAGAGTTCATTTGCAAAAATCATGTTTCTTATTCTGCATTCTAAGTAATATCAGTCAAACTGCAGATGGGTTGTTTTGATTAAATAATAATAAATTACAGCTGACTAACAATAAAACAATAAAAACATAACAATAAAAAATGATTTATGACTTTTCATATATTGTCATGTGTAAAAACCCCTATGTATGAACAATAGTATGCACGCTATTGTAAAGACAGCTTTGTGTCTATATTACTGGCTTTTATATTTTGACACTAATAAAGAAATGTATTTAAATACGTGAAAACACTCACGTTTAAATGTACACATTATTCGCTTTTATTAAAAGATAAATAAATAACATTTTTCTATGCAGTGAAATAATGTTACATAACCAATTCAGATGTGTTTGTTTAGCGCATTTCACTGTAAATATACTTTTAAATCAAAACCAGGAATGTCACTCAAATAATGGTGATTCAATAATAATCGTTAACAACAAAGTTTCCGGTCAGTATTTAGTAAACAGAATGACAACTTCTCTACTAGATGTTTTGTATTTATTTATTTATTTATTTATTTATTTATTTTGGCTTGCCTTAAACATGTTGAATTATCCAAAGTAAACAGCCAGCAAAATAAAGGCAGTCAAAATATATTAATTTTCGAAATTTCTGTCAAACTTTCCTCGGACGCTCTAGCGTCCCCTTGCGGCCTGTATATATTATATTTACTATATTTACAATATAGCACTGCCTCGAGAATCTATCTTGTTGCTTTTTGTAACATTTTCTACATAATAAAACATATTTAAGACACAGTTTTCAAGAAGAAAGGGCCGTCGGAAAAACTTAAAAGTTTACTTCAATAAATAAATAAATAGAATAAAATAAAATTACAATAAAATAAAATAAATATAAATAAATAAATAATAAAAATCTTGTCACGATTTCTAAGTTATTTTGCCTCCATTTATTATAAATAAAATGATGTATTATGCACATTTTACTTAGTAGTAAAAGAAACAACATATATGCAAATGAACTAACGCTCTCTGATATTGCCGTAATTATCGCTTACCTGTGGAGGGCGCAAAGTGACTGGACGTCTGACACTAGTTCTGCGCTCTGATTGGCTCACCCTGTAGACGTCGCATTCGCTCATTGGATGCTGTGGCAAGGTCATGACTTCGCTGCGCATGCGCACAGCCAGTTCCCTGAGCTGTGTCAATGTGGGACGAGAAGCAGCAAATCTGACCGCTTGCAGAAGATTTTACAATCCCGATCAAGTGTTCAGACAACGGATCGCGTGTTTTATCGTGTGTGCACGGACGGAACATCATGACGAGCAGCTCGAAGCGGAAAGAAGAGGTTCAAGTGGTTAACGGAGGAGTAAAGCAGTCCACATGGAGCAAAGCCATCAGCTGTAAAGCAGTGTGGGACGAGAAGGTCTGGTTTATACCCATATCTCATACTGTGGTCATAGCATGTATGTACTATGTATATATTATAATGTGTCCTAGCAGATGCAGATGTGTGTATATGAATGATTAGCTGTGGTCTTCACTGTTTGGGGTTCAGGGGTTTAGGTGTCCCGTGTAGGGATTGATTGGGCTCTTTAACGGATTACTGCTGGCGTGTGCTGC
This sequence comes from Labeo calbasu, assembly GCA_019740295.1. Taxonomy (NCBI): domain Eukaryota; kingdom Metazoa; phylum Chordata; class Actinopteri; order Cypriniformes; family Cyprinidae; genus Labeo; species Labeo calbasu. The sequence continues at coordinate 17,036 of JAHKKF010537860.1, forward strand.
TCCCCATTTATTAGCATTCATATATATATATATATATATATATATATATATATGCTAAAGTTATGCTTTCTTATGGATGTTTTTATACATTAGTTTTCATGCTTTTCTTATATATTATTGTTTTTTTTTTTATTGCAGGATGAGTTTTTAGATGTCGTCTACTGGTTCCGGCAAATCATCGCTGTCGTATTGGGTGTAATATGGGGTGTCGCACCTCTGAAAGGGTTTCTGGGAATAGCCATGTGAGTATAGCCAAGTCCTCGACCCAATCTTCATGAAATCGTAAAGTCATCCATGATTTATGATTGTCTGTCTGTGCAGATTCTGTATCATCAACGCAGGAGTCCTGTACTTGTACTTCAGTAGTTTCCAGCAGGTGGATGAGGAGGAGTACGGGGGAACATGGGAGCTCACCAAAGAAGGCTTCATGACTTCATTTGCTTTGTTTTTGGTAGATACAGTTTGGCTTTTTCTTGTTAAACCTGTTTGAACTGATGCTTTGTAGAATCACTCAAAATGATATAGAACATTTACAGTGGATTCATTTTACTAAGACGGAGCATAAACTTTCTGAGAAAACTATAGAGCGAATACAATACCAGTCAAAAGTTTTTAAAATGTGTTTTAAAAAAAGTCTCTTCTGCGCACCAACCCTGTATTTATTTGATCCAAAATACAGACCGTATAAAAACTTTACAACAACAGTAAAATTTTGAAATATTTTTACTATTTGAAT
>JAHKKF010537861.1:0-12896 GCA_019740295.1 Labeo calbasu
AAACAAAATTTGCATTTTGCTTAGAAATGACAAGAGCGTTTCACAACTGAGTTATTTTGCATTTAATTAAACGTGATATTTTGAAGCAGAAAGACTAAAACAATACTTTCTTTTGAAACATACTCACACAATCTTTGTTTTGCCTTGAAAAATCATCTTTTACAGTGTATATTGATAATGTTAGGCTCACTGCCTGGGTAGGCAGCATAGTACACTCTTAAAAATAAACGTGCTTTAAAACGTTCTTCACAGTGATGCCACAGAAGAACCATTTTTGGTTCCACAAAGAACCAAGTCAAAGAACCATCTCTTCCTTACCTTTTTATAATCTGAAGAACCTTCTTTCGCCGCAAAGAACCTCTTGTGAAACAGAAAGGTTCTTCAGATGTTAAAGGTTCTTTATGGAACCATTTAGGCATTAAGGCATTGTGAAGCACCTTTATTTTTAAGAGTGCAGGGTTTTAGTTCTAGTGTGCATATTGATCAGAGATGACAAGAAATCCACTGGACAGACATTTGCCAGTTTCTCCCTAAATCCTGACCAGCGCTGCTGCTCGTGGCATGACTGAAGGCATTTTCAGCCATTTAAAGCTTAATTGACAGCTACCGCTGATACTGCATCAGTACAAGGGGGCGGCGTTTTATCACTTAAGATTTCACACAAACGTCTGCTTTTCCCGATGGAAACGACCGGCCGTTCTCGACAGCACACTCGCTACGAGTACAAACTAATGCAAAATCCATACCATCCGGTCGGCCTCTCTCCTCAGCCCAATTACCACACAGTTCTCTATCTAAGTCCCTCCGCCAGACTTTTAAAGACAATAAGCTCTGAAGGTCAATGAAAGCGCGTGCCTCCGATAGCCGCATCCATCAGCTCGGCCTATTGTTAGGCCAGACACTTTCATAATCAATGTAATGCTGCTCTGATTAAGCTCTCCATCTGTGGATGCTAACGAGTCTGAACCGACCGCGTCCTTTTTCCCTGATTTCTGACCTGTAGCCTTGAGCCGAGTCAAGACCGCATAGTGCATAAAGAAACTACAAATACTACTTTCAGAAAACAGAGCCTTTCATCAGTCTCGCTCCTTCTCTAGCATAACATTTACACTCTGAGCTTATTACTGAGTGTCAATAACGACACAGATATTGGTTTAATTGGAAGAACTGCATGTCAGTTATTAGACAGAGTTCATTTATAGCATGAACCGGGACTGCCTACACACGGTGGACTTTAATGAAAAGCTTATTATGATTGTGACGCTTACAACTGAGTAACACAATTAATGCTTGTAAAATTGCATTGAAATCTCAGAAGTCATAAATGTGTTGACAAGTCAGCGAGTCTTAAACTTTAATATGAAAATGTCATTGCGAGTCTGCCGCGCACAGACGCGGCGGTTTAGCGCTTACAAGAACTCTTACTAACGTAATGTACAGTACATGCCACCAGGGAGTTTAAGGCAGGAGTAGAATGTGTGGTTTTAACCACAGTTTTTCATTAGCAATACTTGCTTAGAGTTTCTCAGTCCCGTTGGGCTTTAGCTCTGGAACGGATGTCGTGATCGCTGAAAATGGCTGCTAATAGACTGAGAGTTGAGATGGGGGTGTTTTGAGAGAGTGCTAATTTCAGCACAGCTTTATACTGTAGTGTTGCATTTAAATTGAATTGGATTTTCACCCCTCTTAGAGAGCGTATGATCGTAGGTATAACTGCTCGGATTCGGTCTGTATGGATTCGACAACCACCAGCTTACAGGATATGACTGTAAGGCAATCATTGGGCTTAAGAAATAAAACCATGCAATAACATGTATTGCATATTTTTTTATAAATAAATATGCATGACTGTCTACTGGCAGTACTGTTCAAGAGTTTGGGGTCAGTAAGGATCAAATGAATCCTGAATCGTTCTGTTCATCCTGAGAAAAAAATAAAAGGTTTCAAGGTTGCAACATTGATAATATTCACAGATGTTTCTGATTCTGATGTGTCTACCATTCAAAAGTGTGGGGTCAGTAAGACTTACTAAATGTATAATTTTATTAATCAAGGTCGCATTAAATTCTCCAAAAGCAAATAAGTAATAAAAAATAAATAAATAATGTTACAAATGTTTCCACAGAAAAATTGGGCAGCACAACTGTTTTAACATTGATAATAATCAGAAATGTTTCTTGAGCAGCAAATCAGCATATTAAAGGGGTCCTATTATGCTCGTTTACAAAGTCTTGATTTTGTTTTGTGGGTGTACTAGAACATGCTTTCATGCTTGGTGGTTCAAAAAAATGCATTATTTGTAACACAATTTACATTATTACAGTACTGTACATTTCTCCCAGCCTGGCACAAATGGCTCGATTAGTTCCGGGTTTAATGAAGGCCACCTTCTAAAAAAAAATGTGTTGTGATTGGTTAGCTCTCCTACTGCGTTGCGATTGACGACCAGCTTAGACGGTACTGCCACGCCTCTTTGCCAAAGCAGTTAGCGCAAGCTAGATTAAAGTGATTGTTACGTTTTAAATATGGATATTGTTCTTACAAAAACGCATCGATTTGCCACAGGAGGCCTTTATTGACCCCCCCCTGGAGCTAAAGCTTGGGAGCCATGATAATTTTTAATATAACTCCGATTGCATTCGTCTGAAAGAAGGAAGTCATTTACACCTAAGATGCATGGAGGATTAGTAAGTAATACACCTCAGTAGTGTTGGGTCCTATCGTCAGGCTGCGAGATCGCCAATACATTATATTATCGTGCTAATGTATTTAATTATTGACTTAGTTTCATTTCCCAAAACCAGCTCCAGCATAAGGCTAAAGTAGCCTTACATTCATCATTCAATCAAAAAACATCATCACTGATTAGCCTAGCCTATTCTATTGCAAATTTATGCATTTTAAAAAACATTGGCGTTATAAGTGAAACTAACGTTATCTACACTGTATGATGAATAAATCTCTTACCACACACTGCACACGTCTGCGGTGCATTACGGCTCCAACGTGACAACCGGAGTAGACCGTGGCTTCGCCATGTGTTTCGACCCCCTGTACTGCACACGTCTGCGGTGCGTTACTGCTCTGAAGCGTCCACTCCAGTCAATGCTTGTGTTTATACCCGCCGTGCTGTGGCTCGTTGAAGCGGCTCTCCACGCTGCATCGCTAAAGTTAGGATAATCCCCCACCTCGTCCCTACACACCCCCCAACAATTTGAATTTCCGTGGGCGGGATTTAATTTAATGATATTCTAATGGACCGCGTTGTGACATCATTGCATGCGGAAAACAAACGTTGTAGTCCAAAGGAGCCGTTCGTTGTAGCTCTTGTAAAAGGATTATGGACTATGAGATTTGTAACTTTGTAGATCTTTTGTATGCCCAAAGACACCACACACTGACTAAAATTCAAAAAGTGGAAAAGCATAATAGCAGCCCTTTAAGTTCAAAGTTCACATTTATTTCTAAAGCACTGAATAAAACAATGTAGACCATAGTGATGTACAAACAGTAACGCAATGAGTAGAAGAAAACATTTAGAAAGGAAATCATATCCAGACTGGATCAAATTCATCTTTGATCACAGAAATAAATTACATTTTAACAGATATTCACATAGAAAACAGCTATTTGCAATTCTAATAATATTTCACAATATCACTGTTTTTTGTTTTTTCGTTCAAGAAAAAAAAAAAACAAAACTTGAGAGTCTGTTTTGGATGCTTGTGTATGTATAGAACGATTATAAAACACACATTCATTTTAACTGCTGAAAAAGTTGCAATTATGTAGAAAGCCAAACATCACTCCCAGAATGCATTGCCACATAAATTCATCATGGCAGGTGAAGTGACAGAATAGTTGGTTATAATTAGCCTTATTTTACTACTGAAAAATACTGATTGATGTGCCATGCATATTCATGTATATTATTGTGATTAGCCTTTTTTGTACTGTTCTCTGAGGTCCACTTGTAATGCTATCAAGATTTTTACATCAAAAAACATCAGACTTTACAAGTAGCAGTCTTTTTTTCTGTCCTGTTTTGACCCCCTCATCTGAACGCTCTGTTTGAATAGGCATAGCTATTTGTAATAACAATATTGCTGTGTTTTTTACTTTCACATTTTAAGAAAATAAATGCAGCCTTGGGGAATGAAAAATCAATGAATTGAACAATGAAACCATCTCAGAGTGACAGTATCAAAACTAAACATGTCAATTTATACTAAATACAACAAAAACTTCATACGTTGTTAATTTTTCATAATTAACACCAGATAATACTACTGAACTACTGAAGTTAAATTGGAGTTGAAAAGCACTGAAGTGCGAAACTGGCAGAATGCTGGTTGCGAAGGCATATTAGCCAAATTTCTAAATGCCAAGACTTTTGAACTCAAGACATAATGACCCACGCTCTGCCCACCACAGCGGTGTTGCCGTGTTTGTTCTCGCATCTTAATTCACACTGACATATGAACCTTATTGTCATTGACAAGCTGTGATAAGCGAACAAAGGCTTTGATGGCAAAGGCACAAAATCATAGAAAGCCTCTCTGTGGAGTAAACTGGCGCGGCTGAACGCATTCAGTCAGCAGAACTGCCAACAAAAACTGCAATAATCTGGCAAAGATGAGATATTCATCGGCCCATTGGAAAAAAACAAAAAAGCAAACTCTTAGTGGCCCGCCTGATGATGTAAAGTGAAGCTTCAGTGGGATGATGAGTATAAATGTGTGTGGGCAGTCACTCTTTTAATCTTGACTCTGGGCCGTTGAGGATTTGGAGTTTGCAGCATAATGGATTCTTTCCACAACTGCCATAGCCGTGTGATAAAAAGAGGCTGCCACCAGCGTCCCAGGGAGAAAGAGAAAGGGAACGAGAGAGGAAGAGGAGTGACCGGACAGAGGATCATGTACGGGGAGGGCCAATCAGCAGCCGTGTAATGTGCAGAAGAGATGCCAGCAGCACAGTCCAATTCAATTTAGGGGATCAAAACAAAAGTAGTTCCCTTTGAAGACACCGGGCACTGTGGGGTCCAATTAGTGAATGACTCGCATTTGATCTAGCGCATCTATCTCTGGAACCGGCTTCGCAACAAGTGCATGTGCGCTCCCGTGTGACTCTAGTGGAACGTCAGACCTTGATGAAGTTTTGCTTTGTAAAATCATTGTTAAAAAAAAAAAAAAAAATAGAGAGAAATCCTGTTAAACTGTGGTATTAAAAAAAACACAATTATGGCAGCTAATCACCAGAAATTAAAAAAAATAAAATAAAAAAGTAGCACTGGTATATTTATAGCAATAGCCAAAAATACATTGTATGGGTTTACGTTTATGTCAAAAATCATTACGATATTAGGTAAAGATCATGTTCCGTGAAGATATTTTGTAAATTTCCTACTGTAAATATATCCAAAGTTAATTTTTGATTAGTAATATGCATTGCTAAGAACTTCATTTGGACAACTTTAAAGGCAATTTTCTCAATATTTAGATTTTTTTTTTTTTTTTTTTTTTTTTTGCACCTTAAGATTCCAGATTTTGAAATAATTGTATCTTGGTCAAATATTGTCTTAACAAACCATATATCAATGGAAAGCTTTATTCAGCTTTCAGATGATGTATAAATCTCAGTTAAAAAATGGACCCTTATGACTGGTTTTGCGGTCCAGGGTCACATATATGGTTGAAATTTCTAGCATTTTGGTGCCTTTTTTATTTTCCACTTCATAATATGCAACATATACACAGATTACTAAATCTGCTTTGCATGTTGAAAGACACTTAGCCACCATAATAATACAGATGGTGCACTAAAAGGCCACATCATGACTTAAGATTCACCAAAACTGTTTTTTTCACAATGCCATAATGAATTAAAAAATTACGTAAACATTACCTAAACAAAAAGTGTAGCATACACAAGTGTACGCCACGAAACTATATAACATATAACTAGCATACACAAGTGTACGCTACGAAACTATATAACATATAACTACACGGACAGAAAATATAACTATCCAGTTACTATTTACATCAAAATCAAAGTAAGATATAAAAAATGCACAATGTCATATACAGAAAGACTTAAATAATGATATAAACATTAACTAAACACAGAGCGTACTATAAACACTATAAAATGTACATAACATTTAACTAAACTAATAATGAACATAGCTATTCAGTTACTATTAATAATTATTCAGCGGAATTTATTCTTTTCGCCCTAACTGAGACTAATTGATGTTTTTCCCCAGGACAATATCTTAGTGAAAACATATATTAGATTTTCACTGTAAATTACATGCAAATTCATATAAAACCATTTTATAGTACTTTACAGTAAAATTGCATTTGTGATTAATCTGTACATTACCTATAATGATAAACTATACATTATTAAACTAATTTATTTATTGTTTGTTTTATTCTTTTAAAGAACAAAAACATACAAATGTCTTTAAATAAAACATCTGAACATTGTCTTGAGGTGTTGTAACGGTGACATAAGTGGAATAATTGACTCCAGTCCATTAAATTATTGAAATATAATGCATACCTGAGATGTAAAAAAAAAAATAACAGAAAAATATTTTCGTGTAATATTCTAGATTTTTAATGGAAATTTTATGGTAATTCATGCACAGAACTATTTTACAGTACATTAGAGTAAATTGCATTCCTGTACATAAATCTGCAGATGCTTTATTTCTTTGAAATATAGAGATGGTTGTTGAAAAGATTAGTCCGGCTCTTTCAGTATGTGGAGCTGAACTCTGTCAGTATGGTCTGTTTCTTGCTGTTCTTATCTCATTTGTTGTGGAACTGGAATTCGATTCCCAGATTACCAGAATCGCACCTCAGCAGGAAATTACTAATGGATTCTGACTGAAATCCCGGGACGGCCGGCGTTTGATTTCACTGCAGGATTACATGAAGGCAACATATTGGAAGTATTGAATGGCACCTGAACTTCTGTATATAGAATGCTTTCTTTCATTTCTTTTTACAGCTCTTTTGAGATGTACCGTATTGATATTCCTCAAACGTTCACGTTGGAGTTTGTTCCAAAGCCCTAGCATTACATTAATTCAGCTCGAATCGCACACAGAAGACACAAAATCCATTCAAACCTCGTTTTGTAGATGATTTCAGTTGTATGTGTGCTATATATTTTTGGTTGATTTTGCATATTGAAAATCCATTAAAAATCTTCCATCAAGATTCATGTTGAATATCATGACAATAGTTAATCATTTGAAATGCAAACTTTTGCTGTCTTTCAAGATTTTTTTTTTTTTTATCTTTATTTTGTTGGCCAAACATGCTAAAATGTTTTCTCTCAATCTTTCTTTATTTACTTTCCCGAGTCTGGAGGCTATTTCCAAAAACCGCCTCCTTTTGATGCGCTGATAAAGTGCTTTGTCTTGATAATTCTTCCTCCTCATCCTCATGGTGATTTATATTAAAAAGGAGCACTTCATGAGGTGTGAATTTCTCCAACACAGGTATTCATCAAAACTTCATTAAACGAAGTCAGGCTAATTTATCTCTCAGGACTTTAATTAAACATCAGTGAATGATTTATTCAACATATGGGGCCGACTTACCCCTAATATCACTCCTACAACACTACAAATCCTACAAATCCCCAGCCCGTTCAAGACACGGATCTCCTCTGCCGTAATTTCCATTCCCGCTCATGAGAGTTTCTCCAAGAGCCGCTGAGAGGCGAAAACAGGACAAATTAGAGCCAGTTGTGACCCTATGGAGATGAGGCTCATGAACGTCTGTGAAGGACCGCAAAGGAGATGAGTCTCTTCACATTAAGGTGGCAGGTCAGATTCATCTGATCAATCCTTTTGATTGATTTTGACCCTCATGGCCGAAGCGGCATCATCAGGTCTCTCTTCTCTCATACATAAAAACCTCCAAATTAAATGCACTCACGAGTGAGAGGTTTCACATAAAAACTGCTGCGTTTTGATAAACAATGTCACCTTTAGTGCTTTAATCAAAGAGAACAGTGTATGGTAACACTTTACAATAAAGTTCATTAGTTAATATAAGTTAACTACTTTAGTTAACATGAAATAAGAATGAACAATAATTCTAAGGCATTTATTGACCTTAGTTAATGTTAATTTGAGCATTTACTAACGCACACTCTCAGAAAAAAGGTACAGTTCTGTCAGTGGGGCGGTACCCTAAGGTACAAAAGTGAAAAGGTACATTTTTGTACCTTACCTACCCCTAAACAGTACATATTAGTACCTTTTTTTCTGACAGTGCATTATAAAAATCAAAAGTTGTGCTTATAAACATGGTAACACTTTAGTATAGGGAACAGTTCTCACTATTTACTAGTTACCTATTAGCATGCCTATTAGCTGTTTATTAGTACTTATAAAGCATCTATTCTGCATGACCACATTCAGCATCCTTAATCCTACCCAATACCTGAACTTAAAATCTACCTTACTATTAATAAGCATCAAATTAGGAGTTTATTGAGGCAAAAGAATAGCAAGAAGTGTGAAGTTTGACCTTTAACATTAGTTAACGCATTGTGAATTAACATGAACTAACAATGAACGACTGCATTTTCATTAACTAACATTAACAAAGCTTAATCAATAGTGTAATAAATGTATTGATCATTTGTTCTATTGACTAACATTAACTAATTGAACCCTACTGTAAAATGTTAAAGGAGAAGTCCACTTCCAGAACAACAATTACAGATAATGTACTCACCCCCTTGTCATCCAAGATGTTCATGTCTTTCTTTCTTCAGTCGTGAAGAAATTGTGAAGAAAACATTTCAGGATTTTTCTCCATATAATGGACTTCATTGGTGCCCCGATTTTGAACTTCCCCAGCCGAGGAAGAAGGGTCTCATCTAGCGAAACGATTGGCCATTTTTTTGAAAAATAAAAATGTGTATACTTTTTAAGCACAAAAGCTCGTGTAGCACAGAAAGACATGAACATCTTGAATGACAAGGGGGTGAGTACATATTTTGTAAATTGTTGTTCGGAAAGTGGAGTTCTCCTTTAACATGCCATTTCATTTTATTGCAAATAGCCTGCAATCAAGTGTCTGAAAATATTACATTCAGTTCAAACTATTCTTTTGAAGTATGTTATTTCAATAATAAGTACTCATTTTAAAAGTATGCTAAAGTGCACTTCTTTTTTTCCACAAATGTAGATCTGTGTGTTTAGTTGTGTTTGTATTTAGAAACTGTTTAAAATCATTAGCAAGTATGTAAAATGTGCACTAATATAAAATGACTGTGAAAGACTGATAGTAAATTGTAACACTTTTTAAATGTATTATTAAATACATTTCAATTACATGTTCGATTAGGGAACACTATTCACTATTTACTAGTTGCTTTTTAACATGCACATTACTGGCATGTTGGCTGTTTATTAGTACTTATAAAGTCATATTAATGCACGACCATATTTTAGATCCCTTAACCCCTAAATATAACTACTACTTTACTATTAGCAAGCAGTAATTGAGAGTTTAATGAGGAAAAAATCATAATTAAGAGCGAAAATGTTACCCAATATTTGATCTAATTAAATATTTTTATTATTGTTGTTTACATTGCAATGCAGTAAGGGAGTCTGTCAGAGCTATGATTTTTCTTACTAACTAACCCATCCACTCATTGTCCCACAAACACAAAAACAACTGAGAGTGAAATGGGAAAAGCCTTGAGTGCCCCGCTGTATCTCGTTACCTAATGCAGTCTTTGTTGGATGTGAATAAAACATTGCAGCATCAAAACAGCCAGTCGGTAATTAGTTTTGAAAGATGATTTACTCTATTTTTGGTCAGTGCGCAGACATCAGTGTGCAGACAGAAAAGTATAAACTTTGATTCAAGTACTTCTGGGATCATCTGTAATATAAAATAAACATAACGTGCTCGAAAGACTGGGTGAGCAGCTGTTTCATACATATGAATGACAATCGCTTAGTCTTTCGTTAGCGGCAGCACATCTGATTACGTGAAACACGTCTGATAGATCAACAGCCAGCCTGTGTCACATGTTGAAGATTTAGGAGCATTGCACTTGTATTCACATGAATTTTGTTCAGCTTTGACATGCTATAACAGTTAAAGACATTCTCCTTAATTTACCAGCTGAACTAAACTGTCAATGCTGAACACATTATTTAAACATTCATATATCAGGCTGGAGAATGTATGTGAACCCCTGGGCTAATGACTTTTCCAAAGGCTAATGGAAGTCAGGTGTTGCAATCGATGAAATGAGATCGAAGGTGCGGGTCAGACGAGTCCTGATCTCCTCAAATAATAAAACACACTATATAGGAAACGAGAAAGCCGTGCTGAATCCTGTATTTGGTTGTTGGTGTATCTTGGATGCATTAGTGCTGGTGATAATCATCTGATATGCCAAGCCATATGGTATTCATAACACCGCAGTTTATGATCTGGCAGTTTACGCATGTTGAGTAATTATTACAGCTCGAATCTGGCGAGCAAAAATAGAACCTGAAGGCTGATCTGCCACGTAAATCAGCTCAGAAATGAATAATATGAAGAGACTTGCTCTATTCACATTACAATCCTTGATGGTCCATTATATAAATACAATAAGAGAGTAAATAATGAATCTAAATTAAATGCAGAACTCCACTTACATTTACCTGAAGGACAAACTATAATGATGTGATTCACAAAAACCTGAAATGATCCTCCGCTTTAAAATGTTTAATGAAAGTATCGTCCTTACCCTGTACAGTATGACAAAGTTAATACATTTAAATCAAAAAAGAAAAAAGAGAGATACATGATACATAAATTCTCCTTCAAAGCCTCAGCATACTACAGATATTATAAAGTATAATTGAGGCTAAGCACATTTTTATGATACTTACATTATTTATGGTTATTATTTAAACTTGTTCAACAACAACGTCCAATAGTGTTCGTTCGTTCTTTCTTTCTTTCTTTCTTTCTTTCTTTCTTTCTTTCTTTCTTTCTTTCTTTCTTTCTTTCATTATGTACTGTGTTTAATGATAATTTTGTGGTTGAATGACATTTTTAATTTGTAAAGGAAAATGTCTCTAAAGTATTCTAAATATTCTCTAAAGTTAATTTCACAGCTTGCATTTTATGAACCCTAAATACAAATCATAATTCCAAATTATTTTACAGCTAAATTAGGAATTAACACACTGAATTTTATTTAAGAAAAAAAATAAAAATAATATATTATATATATATATATATATATATATATATATATATATATATATAAGTGAAATTAACCTTGATTTCCTTCATATAACATCAGTCTCAGGCTGCGTTTACATCAGTGTTTTTTTCTTTTTAAACGCATAACTTTTGCTATGGTTACAGCTGTCGTTTACACTGCTCCGGTGTTTTCAGCCCTCGAAAACGGAGACTTTTGAAAACACTGTAGACCCTGTTTTAGTTTGGAAACTGCAGGGTTGCGTTTCATTAACGGACCAAAACGGACACTTTTGAAAACGATGGCGTGGCTGCCCACATTCGTTCTGTGTATCCTTGATGACCATGTAAACAATAACATCATGCTCATTGTTGTACCCATAGATATGTACAGGTAGATCCATCATTCGACCGCTTCAAGCACCGAGACGCGTCCGCCATCTAAATAATAGGGCATCTACCTATACATAAACAATACATAATATCATAATATAAACAATGTAATGGACAAATAAATTAATTAAGAAAACTAAATTAAATAATGACAAATCATTTCAAGTCTACATGAGATGAAAGTCATTATTTGAAATAAAATAAATTAACAAAGATATATACACTGCCGCTCAAAAGTTTGGGATCAGTAAGAACTGTAATGTTATTTTAAAGAAATCTATTATGCTCATCAAGGCTGCATTTATTTGATCAAAAATGCAGAAAAAAACAGTAATATTACAAAATGTTATTACAATATACAATAACATTTTTTTGTTATTATTATTTTAATATATTTTAAAATATAATTTATTCCTGTGATGCAAAGCTGAATTTTCATCAGCTGTTACTCTAGTCTTAAGTGTTACATGATCCTTCAGAAATCATTCTAATATGCTGATTTATTATTAGAATTATCAATGTTGGAAAGAGTTCTGCTGCCCTTTTATTGTATTTTTTTTTTTTTTTTTTTTTTTGGAACGTGAGTTTGTTTTTCAGGATTCTTCGATGAAGTTAAAAAGAACAATGTAAATCTGTGCTATCACTTTTTTATTAAATGTAACACATCCTTGGTGAATATACTTTTTTTTTTTGTTTGTTTTTGTTTTTTTAAACAGTATACACTTTTTAACAGTAGTGCATATTGTTAGAAAACCAAAAAAATAAATAAATGCTGTTCTTTTTAACCTTTTATTGATCAAACAATCCTGAAAAAAGTATCACAGGTTCCAATAGAATCAAAATAATAGAATGATTTCTGAAGAATCATGTGACACTTAAGACTGGAGTAACAGCTGATGAAAATTCTATTTTGCTATATATGAACATATACATACATATATACATACATACATTCATATATACACACACACACACATATATATATATATATATATATATATATATATATATATATACAGACACACACACACATACAACATAATAACTAAAACTTAAAAATAAAATGAAAGAAAAACTAAAATCCAAATCAAAATATTAACAAAAAAAAAAAAAAACAGTGATTCTAAAATAACACTGGATTTGTTTCTGTGCTAATGAATCAGAGCAGAATGGACAATTTTTATAGTAATTTCATCATTTTTGATTGCAAGTCAAAATTACTGTCAGTTTTCATTATATGGATAAAACAGC
>JAHKKF010537864.1:15398-25505 GCA_019740295.1 Labeo calbasu
ACATCCGATTAAACAAAAGTTTCTGCTTCGAAAAAAGATTTCAGTCAGCATCAGTCACATTTGGCTGGCGCTTTCTGATGCAATCTGATTTTTTGGTTATGCTTTCCTGCTTAACATATTCAGCGACTCCTTTACATGAAATCACACATCCAGGGCTAGTTTAAAAATGCTGCGAACATAATTGTGGAACCTCTGAATACATAATTATGTTGATACAGCGTTTCTGTTGAGTTACAGCGGATCCTGTAGCCACAGGAGTCTGGGTTTTCTTTACCATGTAAGGTACAGATCTGACCCGCATGACACCCTTTGTACCGCCCAGGGGGGCTATCAGAGTTTCCTGGCTTTTTAAGACTAGTTCCTCTGAAGTCCTTTCATTCTACAGTGAAGGTCTGCATATGTAAGTGTTTTCCTTTTAGTATTCCCTCTATGCAACTATGGGACCGTATTGAGCTCACAGTCCTAATGAACCTCATGTCTGCAGACTCGTTTGTTCTGACATGGCCAACATATTCGCATGCATGTTTAAACTAATGACTTGCGCTGAATAATTGTAGATGGTGAAAGAGATTAATTAAAAAGCTTGCCTAAGTGAATAAACAAGGAAAAATTTATTTGTATGGATTATAGGAGAAATAGAGCTTCCTATTAAAGGGATAGCTCACCCAAATATGAAAATTACCACATGATTTACTTACCCTCAAGTCATTCGCGGTGTATATGACTTTTTTCTTTCAGATGAATACAATCTGAGTTGTATTAAAAAATGGCCTGGCTCTTCCAAGCTTTATAATGGCAGTGAATGGCTGCTGAAATTTCGAAGTCCAAAAAAGTGCATCCATCCATCATAAAAAGTACTCCACATTGTTTTGGGGGTTTAACAAAAGCCTCCTGAAGCAAATCAATGCATTTTGTAAGAAAAAAAATCTATATTAAAAATTTTATAAACCATAGTTTCTGCTAAATGTCATACTCCGATTGATGTTGAAAGCAGGCGACCCCCCATTCACTGCCATTATAAAGCTTGGAAAAGCCAGGACATTTTTTAATATAACTTCAACTGTATTTGTCTGAAAGAATAAAATCATATACACCTATGATGGCTTGAGGGTGAGTAAATCATGGGGTAATTTTCCTTTTAAAATACTAGAAATTACAATAATCATTAATAATAAAAAGAGCATTTCTTTTGCATATGTAGATTTTCCGTATAATAATGACTTAATGTTAACTGAACATACTGTTCTTACCATGGGTGTTGCCATTGCAACTCGTTAATTCAAAAGAAAGAGCTGTTATAGTAAGCTGCCTGAAGTGTAATAATACAAAGTAAATAAATGGGTTTTCCAACAGTTCCCAAGCAAAAATTAAGCACAGAGTTTTAATTAAACCGGCATTAGAAACATACTGATGAATTTATGGCTTCTCTGAATCATTTGTAAAATTGGGAAGAGAATAATGTGCATATTTTTGCATATTTCACTAAATAATCAGGTAATTTGTCAACTTTTTGGATTTTGGTTTTTTTTTGTGTATTATCATCACATAGACCAGTTATTCTCAACCAAGGGGCCGAGGCCCTCTAGGGGCTTCAAAAATTGTGTAATTAAAACAACTAAATATCAAGATTTTGTTTGTTTTTTAATTAATCGCCTAAACAATGTTTTTTTTTTTCTTTGAAAATCCAGGGGTTTTGGATATATGAGGCAGCTTAAAGGAGAAGTTCACTTCCAGAACAAATATTTACAGATAATTTACTTACCCCCTTGTCATCCAAGATGTTCATGTCTTTCTTTAGTCGTAAACAAATAGTTTTTTGAGGAAAACATTTCATTTTTGCTGATTTTTCTCCGTATAGTGGACTTCTATGGTGCCCGCGAGTTTAAACTTCCAAAATGCACTTAAATGCAGCTTCAAAGGGCTCTAAATGATCTCAGCTGAGGAAGAAGGGTCTTATCTAGCAAAACGATTAGTTAATTTCTAAAAAACATTACAATTTCTATACTTTTTAACCTCAAATGCTCAACTTGTCTAGCTCTGCGTGGACTCTGTATATTCCGGTTCAAGGCAGTTAGCGTATGTCGAAAAACCCCCATCTCATTTTCTCCTCCAACCTCAAAATTGTTGTACATCGCTGTTTTACCTTTTTTTGTAAAGGGTGTTTGACCCTCTTTGCACATTCACTTGGGTCAGTACTTCCACAGCGATGTAGGATGATTTTGAAGTTGGAGAAGAAAATGAGATGGGAGTTTTTCGACATACCCTAACTGTATTGCTCCAGAGTTCACACAGAGCTAGACAAGACGAGCATTTGAGGTTAAAAAGTATATTTATTGTAAATTTGGTAAAAAATAACTGATCGTTTTGCTAGATAAGACCCTTCTTCCTCGGCTGAAATCGTTTAGAGCCCTTTGAAGCTGCATTTAAACTGCATTTTGGAAATTCAAACTCGCGGGCACCATTGAAATGAATTGTACGGAGAAAAATCCTGAAATGTTTTCCTCAAAAAAAATGTATTTATGGCTGAAAAAAGAAAGACAAGAACATCTTGGATGACAAGGAGGTGAATAAATTATCTGTGAATGTTTGTTCTGGAAGTTTCAATTTTGTGATTTCTAGGCTTACGGGGAAAAAAAACACTCCGTGGGCATTTTTTATAATGAACCATCTGACGTTTTTCTTTAAAATTATAATTTCTTTCTGGCTAGTTTGTATAGGTTTCTATGTAAGTACTGGTTCTTCTGATTGGGCTGAGGTTGGAATTTAGCGACTTTGAAGCAAAAGTTTGATGGATGTGTACTATGTGTCAGGAGCATTCACTCAGTATCATTATCTCATTTATGACCGAGATGGCTTTTAGCTGGTTTTGCATCTGAACTCTTCATATATACATACATTTTAGCCAAACTCTAAAATGTTTTATAGCTAGAAATTGTTAGTAAAAAGTATTTTTCAAAATCATTATCCCTAATCCTTATCCAGTAAATCACGAACAATGGGGAGTCATAATTGGTTGAGAATCATTGAAATTAGTTTATTAATATGTGAGAACCGTGGTTCTTCTCTATCTTCCATGTGGTACCGTTAGAAGAGAATTAATTAGTTAGACATTAGCACTCTTTCTCACCAAAAACATGCTCTTTGAAGTTTTGAGTCAGCAGTTGTGTCTACCTAATAAATAATTCATCGCTTTAGCAGGGAAATATGGTCTTTTTTGATTACAAAACACTCTGCTTTGCCTCGTCAGTCTATCATCAATGAGCAGAGAGCACAAAGGCCATTAATATTACAAACATGATTTACAAATAGCCTCAAATAGAAATCCATCAGTTTGGGGTTTTTATGTATGCAAACACACATGCACGCAAGCTTAAATAAACATCATACAGCCCTTCAAGGGTATCTGCCTTCACTAATCCATCTGATATAACAGATGCTCCAAAACAAGTGGGGAATCTACCGATTCAATACTTTACAAGGTCTGATCAGCCTCTAGGCTCGAATGATCACAGATGGGCTGCTTTAGCGACCTAGAATGCTCTTCGTCGTTTTGTATAAAATTCATAGCGATACAGATCTCCAAGATCCAGGTCGTTGATTAAAATTCCTCCCCCATGAGGACTAAAAAGGCATTCGGTTATTCACTTAATGCAGGACCGAGTCTGAAAACATTGGTTTTGATTACTCTCTAGAGTTCTGTACAGATGCCAAAGCAAGATCTGTAACGAATTCGTCTCCCCTCAGCGGGGTCCAATGAGAGGAAGGTCATGACCTCCGTCTCATCTCAACAACTAATGCATGCAAAGAAGCTTTTTGTTAGTGTTTGTCTTGATGCGCTGTAAATGCATTATTCACCCCATCTCAGGTGTAACTGATTGAACAGATTTTAATGTTACCAAGGTTACACGACTCATTAGGAATTCATGCTGCAGCACTGCAGAATCCAAACTGTTAAATTGATTTTCCACTATATGATCAGGAACATTGATACAATAATAAACCTGCTTTAATAATTTATCTTAATGCATTACGGTTATGTCATAGCCAGAGAGTGTGATAAGGATGTATCGATGTGCAAATAACACATAAAGAGCAGATGCAAGATGGCATGATACAATATGTGGTCCCTTAAAGGGATAGTTCACCCATAAAGGAAAATTATGTATGATTTCTTTCTTTTATCCCTTTAAAGGTATTCACTTGAAAATTAAAAACTGATGATTTACCCTCAGGCCATTGAAAATGTAGATGAGTTTGTTTCTTCAACAGTACAGATTTTAAGAAATTTAGTATTACATTTGCTCACCAATGGGTGTTGTGAGGTGAATGGGTGCCGTCGGAAAGAGTCCAAAACATCACAATAATCCACACTCAAATCCATAATTTAATGTTTTGTGCAATGAAAATCTGTGTTTTGGAAAAAATAAATCCATCATTAGGATGTTTGCAACCGTCGACTGAAGTTTTGTTGTTTTCCTCTATCCATAATTTTGCTTTCTCCAGTAAAAAGGTTGTCTTGTCTGAATTAGGAGAGAAATGTGTACAGATCAAGCATTGTTTACAAGCAAAAACAGTTCTAAACAAATACATTGGTGCATTTTGATGTGAGAGGACCAAAGAGGATGGATTTCTTCACTGGAGGAAGCAATATTTTAGATCATGAACTAGCATTTTGTCCGGGAGCTATGGTTTAAAGTTAAAATGCCTTAATGATGGTTTTGTTTCTTACAAACGTACAGTTTTTCACTTCACAAGACATTAATTGATGAACTGGATTCATGAGTATTGCTTGTGAACTATTGTGATGTTTTTATCAGCTGTTTGCTGCATTCTGACGGCACCCATTCACTGCAGAGGATCCGTTAGTTGAGCAAGTGACATATTGCTAAATTTCTCCAAATCTGTTCCATTGAAGAAACATCTCATCTACATATTGAATGGCCTGAGGGTAAATTTCAAGTGATTTTCGGATTAAATGTTCCTTCAAGTCAAACTTTAATATGACTTCTAATTGAATGATGTTGCAATGATTTTTAAAAGATGCATGATGTCAGATTTTATTTCAGAAGCCCTTTTATACATATACAACCCAACAGTCTGTGTGGCATTACATCACCAAAGTGTGGACCAAAAGGGCTTAGGGCAGCTTTTGGGACAGGGCCAAACTTGAATGTTCATCCACAGCCCAAGTGATATGATGAAAGACCCCTTGCATGCTATCAAATAGCTGCTGACGTGAATAATTCTTTCAGATAGCAATCGTCTTTGGTTATCTTCTGAACGCCAGTGTTACTCGTGGAGCATGTGTTGCTGCACTGGTGAACTAGATTGGCTGTGATAGACTCACCTCTCTTTGATCCTCATCTTCAATCCACTGCATCCTCAGGGTGTTTAAAGACGAACAGATGTGCAATAAAATATCTCTTGCTCCTGGGTAAAACGTGAGTACATGTTAAGGAGGTAAACAAACCAGTAGAGGAGGAAAACATTACAAGCAATGAGTGAGTATTTGTTGTGGATTTCCAAACAGTTTGATAAATTCACCTACTTCCATTGCAGCAAAATCCTTATGGCCACACAATTGCTAGCTTTCTCAGAAGTGCAAGTAAGAGTGTGCTGAAAGCATTAGTTGTTTATCACTGTAGTGTTATATATATATATATATATATATGTATAAAAATAAAAATGATGTACTCACCCTCATGCTGTTCCAAACGTATATGTTGTAATTCACAGCTCTTGCCATAAAAACAAATGTTCATAGTGACAAGTGGCTGTCAGGCTCCAAAAGGGACGAGATTGTTGGTGAATAATGTCTTGCATTTCAGTTTGTCCTTCATATTGTTCATCAATTCTTTTAATTTTTTATTTTCAGACTTTTTCTCAGAATTGTGAGATATAAACTTCCAGTTGCAAGTTTTTAAGTCAGAATTGTGAGATTCTGACTTTTTTCTCGCAAATGCAAGTCTATATCTCGCAATTCAGACTTTTTCTTATGAAGTCCAGTTCTGAATTTTTCTCAGAAGTTTATATCTTACAATTCTGACTTAACTCGCAAATCTGAGAAAAAAAGTCCAAATTGTACGTTTATATCTGCAATACTGACTTCATAACCTGTAACTAAGTTTATATTACATAATTCTAAGAAAAAATCAGAATTGAAAGATGTAAACTCGCAATTGTGAGAAAAAAGTCAGAATTGTGAGATAAAAAGTTGCTTTATAATTATCAATTCTGACATTTTTTTCTTGCAATTGTGAGTTTACATCTCACAGTTGTCTTTTTTCTTACAATTGCGAGTTTTTCATAGTTCAGACTTTTTTTGCATAATACAAACTCGAAATTGAGACTTTTTTCTCAGAATTGTAAGATATAAACTTTCAGTTGCAAGTTTTAAAGTCAGAATTGTGAGATTGCGAGACTGTTGGGTTGTTTTTTCTCAGAATTGCGTGATGTAAACTCACAATTGCGAATTATAAAGTAGAATAGTGGGATTTATTTTCGCAATTCTGACTTTTTTCTCGCAAATGCGAGTTTATATCTCGCAATTTGGATTTTTTTCCACCCAGAATTGTGAGATATTAACTCACAACTGCGAGTTATGAAGTCCAGTTCTGATGGGGAAAAAAAGACTATGTTCTCAGAATTACAAGTTATATCTCACAATTCTGTCTTAATAACTCACAATTCTGTACGTTTATATCTGCAGTACAGACTTCCTAACTCCTAACTAAGTTTATATTACATAATTCTAAGAAAAAGTCAGAATTGCGAGATGTAAACTTGCAGTTGTGAGGAAAAAAAAGTCAAAATTGTGAGATAAAAAGTCACTTTATAACTCGCAATTGCAAGTTTATATCTTACAATTCTGACATTTTTTTCTTGCAATTGCGAGTTTACATCTCACAATTCTGACTTTTTCCTCAGTTTGCAAATTATAAAGTCAGAATAGTGGAATATAATCTTACAATTGTAGGATATAGATAAAAAGTCATAATCTTGACTTTTTTTACTCAGAATTGTGAGATATAAACTCCTAACTGCGAGTTATAAAGTCCAGCTTTTATGGGGAAAAACATGTTCTCAGAATTGTAAGCTTATATCTCACAATTCTGAGAAAAATCTGTCTTGCAATATTGAATTTATAACTTGTAAGTGTGAGTTTATATCACACAATTCTGAGAAAAAAAGTCAGAACTTTTTTGTATCACTTAATTCCAAGAAGAATAAAAGTAAGAATTCGGAGAAGTCGCAATTACCTTTTATTATTCAGTGGTGGAAATGGGCTTTCATAATTTTCAAATGGCCATCAAAAGAAAAAAAAAAATGTAGCAGCTATGTCTAACTAGTCCAATCTTGACCTCTTCCCCTTTCCTGTCTTATGGAGAGCCATGTGTCTGATATATTCATGTTTTGTTCTGGACTGTGATTTGAAGGCTTGATGCATTGTTGCTGGGTTTGATTTTTGACGGTTTCATATTCCTCCTGGGGTATAGCTGATGACTAGCAGGACATATGTGTTTGTGATCTTGAAATTGTTATTTTTTAAACTAGTTCTTCCTGGCCAGTCTTAGTTGTCTCAGATGTATGGTTTTGGATCCATCAGATCAATAGAAACAATAAACCTCAAATATGTCTTCAGTGATATTTCAGTTTAATAAACCGAAACATCTGTGTGTGTGTGTGTGTGTGTGTGTGTGTTTACATTCCTTTCTTGGTAAATTATTGACTTTATTCAGTTTAGTCTCTCTTTTCAAAACATTGCGTTTCAGGCAGATATTCAGTACTTATTCATACATTTTACTCACATTTTAAGACAAACAAAGATAGATAGATAGATAGATAGATAGATAGATAGATAGATAGATAGATTCTATAGAAATATATACAGATATTTTTAAAAGAAAATGTTCTTGCATTATATATATAGTCTATTGTACCTAAGAGCTCAGGAGTATTCAAGCAGAATATTAATAAATATTTCAGAAAGCTCTGCTTGCCAGCACTTGGATCTTGCAATATGATGTGTTTATTTGTCGTAAATCATGAGGGTATTGCACTAACTCTCCATCCTGGTGCCATGTAGGCTCTTCTGTGAAACTGATGAAAGGCTCCTCCCTCTGATGTTAATAACATTTTAGGATGTGTGTGTCTTACTGACTGGCTGAACGACAGGGATTTCGGCACATGTGGTTATAGAGCTGGCCGGGATGTCTTCACCTTGGGCCAACAGCCTTAGTTAAGTGCATGAGGAGGACAGAGAGATCAATGGATGCATCTCCTGCGTCCTAGGAGATAACGCTGGCTTGCTAATATGCTTGACCAGGAGTGGGGTTTGAGAATTTAATTCATATACCATCCAAAAAGCTATGCCGATCTTTTAATGTGTATCTGGGCATATGCCAAAACATCTGCCTTGCAGCTGTTAAGAAAAGCTGGCAGCGCCCTCGCAAAAAACTCTCTAATCTGCATCCACAGTGAGGAACACTTAAAATTTTAAGAAGTGATATCGGCTACCAGTTTTGCCCATGCATATTCCAGAACCTCCATCTGAGATGTCTGCAAGCCAATTTCTGGTATGGCTTTTTTCTGATTATGGGTTGTAAGGATTGAAGACATGGTATTTTCATACCCTTTATCTGTCTAAAATATCAGTGTCATCCTTTTGCAATATTGCAGATAACGGTTATCAGAAGTGCCAGACTCACATTTGGTCTTGTAGTTTTAATAGATTTTCTCCAGCTACCACAGGACATATGAGTAAAGGTTTTTAAATAAAATGTGCATAACCAAACACATTTCTGTGATCAGTTTTTCTTTTATGCCAAAGATAATTAGGAAATGAAGTAAAGATCATGTTCCATAAAGATATTTTGTAAATTACCGTAAATATATGAAAACTTAATTTTTGATTAGTAATATGCATTGCTAAAAAAAATTCATTTGGACAACTTTAAAAGTGATTTTCTCAATATTTTTATTTATTTTTTTAGTAGTATTGCTAAGAACTTCATTTGGATAACTTTAAAGATAAAATATTTAGATTTTTTTGCACCCTCAGTTTCCAGATTTTCAATTTTGTATCTCGGCCAAATATTGCAATAACAAACCAATGGAAGGCTTATTTATTCAGCTTTCAGACGATGTATAAAGTCAGTTTAAAAAAAAAAGACAATTATGACTGGTTTTGTTGTCCTGTTTCATATAGAAAGAAAATGTGTAATAAGGATTGTTTTCACTTAATATTTCTGGAATTACTTAATTGTTCTTACGGGCAATTTTTACACTTAACTTTTAGTTTTATGCTTTAAAAAATGATTAACAGTTTCTTTGCAGTGTTTTGCTGGAAATTTACATAAATTTGACTTTTGAAGAATAAAGCATTTGCCGTTTTATTTAAATACATTTAGTTCACTGTCAAATTCATTGGCCTTAAAACTTGGCTGAGCGCATATAAACAGTTTAAGTCCAAATCCACTCTATTTCCTGAAATACAAACTTTCCAGTGGCATTTTTAATGTTATATCTTGCTCATCTTCATTTCCAGATCTAAAGACCTTCCAGATCTTACTTTGAAAGTTTGATTGAAAACTTTGTGGTTAAACTTTTTAAACTCATGAAGCTATGTAAGTGTGACCTAGATATTTTTTTGTGATCTATCTTGTATAATCTTCTTCGCTTTAACATTTCTGGAATGACAGAGAGGAGATGACATTTTTGAGACAGAGCAGTAATGTCAGTGTAAGATCAAGATTGGGAAAGCAGTGCGACTTCAATGAAGCAGGAATTGCTGTCTTCTACTTCTGCAGCTCTCTGAACCAATGAGCAATGCAAATCAAAAAGTCACACTCGCATAAAATGATTTAAATCAAAAAGTATATCCTGCACCAGTGATTCTCAACTGGTTTAACTTAAGGACACAGATTTTACTAACTGCCTAGGCCCATTGGAAATATCAGTTATTTATTATAGACTGGATAGGAATTCTTTCTTTCTTATTTTCTTTCTTTCTTTCTTTCTTCCTTTCTTCCTTTTGTCTAATCATCCATCAAACTATTTATAATAGACTGGATAGGAATTCTTTCTTTCTTTCTTTCTTTCTTTCTT